>JAABKJ010000243.1:0-54984 GCA_011634705.1 Andricus grossulariae
GTGTATTGCATGCAGCGCAGCGGATCCCAATACACTTTCAATTTTGTATATTGTATTGTTCATACACAATTATTATTAATATAAATATAAATCATCAATTAGAAGGTTGATTAAATCAAATAATTAAATTTCAAAAACCAGCAGAAAAAAAAACAAAAAATTATTAAAATTGTGTTTCCTTAGCAATTCATTGCTGCTCATTGAATTAGTAAGTTGGTACTACTAAGCAGATTAGTAAAATACACTTCCTAATTAATTTAGTATAAATCTTACCATTTGATTTGGTAGAAAGTGATGAAATTACTAATTTAACAGTCAGATACAATGCTACTAATTATATTAGTAAAATTTCTACTAATTTGGATATAGGGAGCATGAAAATATGACTGACAGTTATATGCTTTCAATTTTTCATTTATTTTGTTTCAGTTTTGGGAATTAAAGTGTCATTGAAACATTTGTTTATATTAAAAATATTTATTTGTATAAAAGTATATTGAAATTGAAAATAATTGTATTAAAGTTCCATATATTTTTCCGGAATTTAGTATTCACTGTGCCTAAAATTCTCGGAATGACTTTCTGTCGTATGCATTTTTTCATATCGTCGGAATCGTAAAAAGAAAACAAACCTGATTATTCAAATAATTTTTTTTAATTTCGAATAACTTGAAAAATTATGATTTTGAAGAGGTCCGTATGTACTTACGGTATTTTCCGAAATTATCCAACCCAGAAAAACAAGTTTTGAATTTCGAGAAACGCCATAACTGCATTTTTTATAAGTTGCAAAATCTACAATTATTATTCAAAGTCTGAATTTTTCATAATTAATAACGATATCAAAGTATGAAGAAGATAAATTTCTGAAATATGTAATACCTAAAAAATAATGTTTTTAAATAAATTAGTTGGAAATTTTTATAGGATATTGATAAAATTGTATTAATGACCCGCAACGCTGTTTCTGATCTAATTACCTCTGTCAAGTCGATCTCGTCATAATTTATTCGAGTTTAAAAACTTGTTAAAGTGATTATTTAATATTTGAATTTATGTAAAATTTAGTAATTTGTTTCAGACTTACGTTTGAAAAATCTATTTTGTAATATTTTATTCGTTTTTTAATATCTCTTTGATTATAATTCAAGTATGTTTAAAATGTTTTTATATTTATTCAATAATTTCGAGTTTTTCTGATACATACATTCGAAATTTATCTACATTTAATAAATAAACATTAAATAATTCCGCTAGAATCTGGTATTATTCGTTATTCATCAAAATTAATAAGAGTTATAACATTCTTATTTATACTTTCCGTTAAAAAAAAGTTCAACTTCCAATTTGTTGAAATTTATATCATTAATATCTTCTTGGTTGGTTTAAAGATCATTTTAAAAAAACATAAAATATTAATTATGAATAATAGTAATGCTGAAGTCTTCAATTGAAAATATTTAAAATTGACGAATTTTAAATTCAAAGTCGTTACCATTGAAGAATATTCAATTGTAAATCTTCAAAATTAAACTATTTAAAACGCCGTTGAAAATTACATTTCTTCAAAATCCATGTTTTAATAATGGAATAACCTGCAAATCTATATTTTTAAAATTCAAGAATTTTTCATTGTAACTCTTCAAAATGGTAACAATTTAAATTGTCCATCTTTGAAATTGAAAATTTCCTTACATGAAACATTTTTATTAAAAAATTATAAAAGTTTTATGTTTTACAATTGAAAAATGTGCAATTTTAATGATTAGCATTTATACTTTTTATTATTTTGGAAGATTTAAAATTGAAAACTCACGACTTTTCGTCTTCAAAATCATCACAATTGAAGCCTTTTTATTTAAGTACACATCTATCAAAATTAAAGATTTTTCAATTGTAAATATTCAAAATTGAAGAATTTTCTATTGTAAGTCTTCAAAATTGAAGTATTCCAAAAAAATAACTCAAATTTGAATAGCAAACCTTTGAAATTTAGTTTTTTTTAATTTGCAATTGAAAATTCATGTAAGTTTCAAGTTTAATAATTAAAAATTCTGTCCTTGTAGTGACTTACGTTTTAAACTTTATCAATTTGGAGGATTTAAAATTGAAAACTTCAGATTTTTGATTTTCAAAATCATCACAGTTTAAGAATTATTATTTATGCATATTTCTAAATTGCATTTTTTAATTGCAACTCTTGAAAATTGCAGAACTGTCAGTTGCAAATTTTTTTAAATTAAAGAGTATTTCATTTCTAACATTAGAATTGAAAATTAAAAAATGATGAATTATAATATTAGTAATAACATTAACGATATGTAATATTTTACCATAATTATAATTTCACGATTAATTAATAATTTGTAATAATTCGATTATTTCATATTCTTTTGCCATAAACGGTTGTATAGGAATATAATAATTTTTGTCATACAAATAAACAATATATAAAAGTTCGCAGGTATCGCTATTTTATTTTTATGTCAAAATCTCTATGACGGAAATTTCAAGACTTTGTTTAAAAGCACTTTTTTTTAACCATAAACCTAAAAAAAAACAATTTGTGCAGCAAAATTGCATAAGAAGGCTTAAAAGAAGTATTTTCTTTAAAAAACTTTTTTTTAAACAAATAATCAAGAAAATCAATATGTGGAAATAATTGCACAAAAAGAATGTAAACAAGAGAAATATGTTTTCAATAAATGTTGTAAAACGGCTTATTAGAGACAGATATATGACAATTGAAAAAAGAGGGAGAAAAAAAGGAAGGAGAAATCCAAACCACCTCGCTCTCATTTATTTATTATTTATCCGTCCGTTTTATGCTACCAGGATCCAATATGTTATGAATCCTTTGAGGACTCCTTTTCAGGAAAATTTTAATAGGAAACTAATAGGGAATATTTGTATGTTATGCTAATATTAATCAAAAGCAGAATTAAATTTGAAGTTAATTAATCAAGAATTATTAACACTTACTGATCTTTAGCTTCATCTTTATATTATTTTCCAGTAAATATTCAATAAATTCATTTTAAATCACTGTCTCCAGAAATATTAGAGATCTTTTAATAAATAATAAATTAAAATTCCTAAATTATTTCAATATAATATAATATATTATATAATTGTGAAAAGATTGTAAATCTTGTTCAAATTACTATGATTAATTTTTTTTAATTTAAATTTTTTGTGTAAAACGCTAACATAGCCATAATTGTTAAAAAATATGAATCTCCTTCGAAAAATTATTTTAAAAAATAAAATAAACAAATTTCCGATGAAGAAAACTAACCTGATCTAAAATGATTAAACGATTTTAAAAGCTTGTTCAAATCATAATGATTTTCATTTTAAAATACCAATTTTTGACGTAAAACGCTCAAATAACCTGAAATTGTTAAGATATATGAATCTTCTATAAAAAAAATTTTTTCAATCAAAAATATGAATTCTCGATAAAAAACACTTACCTAATATAAAATTACTGAAAGATTCCAAAATCTAGTAAAAAAATTATTATTTTTGTTTTAAAATACCAATTTTTTGTGTAAAACGCTTACATAACCCAAAATCTAAGTGAAGCTAGTTGAATCTTATTAAAATATTCAAAGAATCTTCCTTAGACCATCATTATTGCAGGTATCAAGGGTGAAATGCCATAATTCAAAATTGTTAAAAGATTCTAAATCTTGTTCAAATTAAAATGATTTATGTTTTAAAATTTCAATTTTCTGTGTAAAACGCTAACATAACCTGAAATTGTTCAAATATATGAATCTTCTTTAAAAAAATTTTTGAAAAAAAAACAAAATAAACAAATTTCCGATGAAAAAAACTTACCTAATCTAAAATGATTGAAAGATTAAAAAATCTTGTTCAAATCAGAATTATTTTTGTTTTAAAATACCAATTTTTGACATAAAACTCTAACATAACCTAAAATTTCTAGGATATATGAACCTTCCAAACAAATTTTTTTTATCAAAAATATGAATTTTCGATAAAAAAAATACTTACCTAAACAAAAATTATTGAAAGATTGCAAAATTTTGTTCTAAAAATAATTATTTTTGTTTCAAAATACGCATTTTTGGTGTAAGACTATAACATAACCTGAAATTATTAGGGTTTATAAATATTCTTTGAAAAATTATTTTTTCAAAATTAAAAAAATGAATTTTTGATGCAAAACACTTACATAATCTAAAATTATCGAAATATTGCGAAATCTTGATCAAAAATTTTTCTTTTTAAATACACATTTTTGGTGTAAAACGCTTACATAACCTAAAATCTGCGTTAAGCTAATTGAATCTTGTTGAAGTATTCAAATAATATTCCTTAGACCACCATTTTTGCAGGTATCTGGTGTCAATGCCATAATTCAAAATTTTTAAAAGATTTCAAATCTTCTTCAAATTACAATGATTCATGTTTTGAAATGTCAATTTTTTGTGTGAAAAACTAATATAACCTAAATTTGCCGAGATATATGAATCTTCTTTAAAAAACTATGTTTTTTAAAATAAATAAACGAATTTCCGATGAAAAACACTGACCTAATCTAAAATGATTGAAAGATTCTAAAATCTTGTTCAAGTCAGACTGATTTTTGTTCTAAAATACCAATTTTTGGTGTGAAACGCTAACATAACCTGAAATTGTTGAGATATATAAATTAAAAGAAATATATATTTTAAAGCAATCAAAAATATGAATTTTGGATGAAAAATGCTAATCTAAAATGATTGAAAGATTTCAAAATCTTCTTCAAAAATAATTTTGTTGTTCTAAAATACCAATTTTTTGTGTAAAACGCTTACATAACTTCAACTTTAACAATCTTCAATTAATGTGATTAAATCATACATGAAACATCCCTCTGGCAACCACACTTTTAGTATGTACCGGAATACCATAATATAACTTATATGCAAAAATTTACAAAACAGCAGTTTATTTTTGAGTAATTACATCCCTATGCAAATTTTTTGAAAGAATTTATTTGAACTAAAAGGAATTAATTTTTCTTAAGCTACTGTAAATACACAAAATTACACAACATACGTTTATTTTCAAACAATAATTACATCCCTTTCAAGAAGAATGTTGTATTATTAATAAAAATTCACTATTTTGTTATAAAAAGGATATGTGAAATTATTGAAAAAATCGATCATTGTGCCTGGATAAAAAAATTTGTTGTTTAACCATGAATCGAATCAGAGAACGGGAAGAGAAGAGTTAGAAAACGACTTAGAGTAGTCTATGAGCCAGCGACACTGGACCTTGCGTCATCGCAGATGTTGATAAAAAAAATTAGGAATGATAGTTTGCATGTAGGTAATAATAAACCGCCATGCTGACCAAGCAAATCCTGAACCCACGTACCTTAATTAATTATTGAAAAATCACTTTTCCCTCAAAATTAGCATGATCGCGGAATTAAAAAAAAAACTAAATCACGTGATTGGCCTCTTTGAGCACTCATTGTCAACATTATACCGGGTTCAAGAATTTTCCAGCCACACATATTTATTCGTGTTGTAGGGACTCAGTCCTACATTGAAATTTTTTTTTCATATTCGTAATGACACAAGTTCAATGGCAGGCAAACAACAGGCTCACATATATTTCCAATGAGTGCTCAATGCCGCCAGTCACGTGATTTAGTTTTTTTTTTTCAATTCCGCGATCATAGAAATTTGGAAGGAAAATTAATTTCCCGATAATTAATTAATTGCGGTTCGTTATTACCCTACATGCAAACTATCATTCCCATTTTGTTCATCAATGTCCGGGATGACGCAAGGTCCAGTGTCGCTGGCTCTCCTACTAGAGTCGATGGCTAGACAATTGTCCATATAGATCCCAAGGAGAAAACGAGAACTGAAACATGACAAATCTGTGATTTTGTGCAGCAATTTCTAGGAACCTTGAAAGGGAATTTCGTAATATCGAGTGTAGGCTGCAATGGCATTACAGAACAGTAAAAATGTACTTCTGGGTGTCCCAAGAAGTTGAGAGCTGGGGTCTAAGGAAATGACTAAAATATGACCTCCTTTAAGATCGACTGGCACAATCAACATGGGAAAAACTTGTTTAGGAACATGAACTGTCTCTTTGGATATCTAGTGAATGTCTGAGTGGAAGGTCGAAGCAAACTCTTTTTGTCACGATATTAATTTATAAAGCCCACTTCAAAGTTTATTTTCTTTCATTACAGTTTGCACTCAGTTCAACAGAGGGGTTTTTTCGATGCTGGGTGCTGTCAGTCCTGATTCGTTCGACACACTGCACTCCTACAGTAATACCTTCCAGATGCCTTTTGTGACACCTTGGTTTCCAGAAAAGGTAAGACCACATTTGCAGAGGCTAAACAGTAGGGTGAGTCGAGAAAAAAATATGTTAAAAATCGCTGAAAATTCGTAAAAGTAGTGCTTTGGGACCCCTATTAAATCTACTGAATGTGGAATAGGGTGGTCCAAAAATGAATGGGATTTTTGTTGTTGTTGAAGTTTTAAGCATGTCGCCCGGAAATGGATTCGAATCCACACGAAAATAAATCTAATTTTTTTTTAACAAAAATTATACTCAGAAGTGGCTTAAGTACCATGAAGTTTAACACGTATTTCCCATAAGAAAAAAAAAACATTTTTATAAATTTTATTCAGTGTCGTCAATATTAGCTGAATCGAGTTGAAACTCATCATTTCTGTTCACAATTAGCCATAGAATGGGTTTTGCGAGTCACGGTTTTTTCACAAATTTTCCACTTTATGTCCAATTTTTAATTGGAATGAGGTAAGAATTAATTTTCACAAGAATCATTGTTCAAATTATTATTATTGTTGATGATATTATCTTTGAATAATGCTAGAAACTGCGGTTTTTTCTGAAATTTTCAACTTTCTGTCCACTTTTCACTTAGAATGAGTAAATATTTAATTCAATTCCGCAAAAATAATTGTTTAAACAAATAAATCTTTTCCACTTTGTACTTAGAGTGAGTTAATGATAAAACCTAACAAACATGATTGTTTAAACAAATAATTATTTTTTAACTCTCTCCTCCTATATTGATGCTAGGTATTGCGGTTTTTTTCTGAAAATTTTATCTTTTTGTCCACTTTTCGCTTAGTATAGTAACAAATAATGCAAGTTGATCAAAAATATTTATTTATTCCATTTATTATTATTTATAACTATCTTTTCTTAGATAAGTGCTTGAAAGTTGCGGCTTTTACTGAAATTTTTAAATTTTGCTCTGCCTGTTCCGTTATGAACACATAATAATTAAACATTAGAAAGAATCATATGGTATACAATCTTTCCTTTTTGTTGTCTCTTGTGTAAGATAGATTTTTTGTTCAAATCATTATTTTTCAAACATTCGGAAAAAATCAAAAATAATTCACTTAAAATAATACAATACTATTTAAAAAAATATTCTTCCTCAGGTTCACTTATTATTTGTTCATGACTAAAAAGTCAGAGCAAAACTAAAGATTTCCGTAAAAAGTAACTTTCTAGAATTACTCTGAGAAAAGATAGTTACAAACAATAATCAATTGTTTAAATAATCTCGTTTGGTAACTTGCATTTATTATTACCGTACCAAGTGAAAAGTGGACAAAAAGTATAAGAGTTCAGAAAAAACTGCAACTTTTTAGCACTTATCTATGAGAAGATAGTTATGAACATTATAGAATTTCTTAAACAAGTCTGTTTGTTAACTTTCATTATTTATTACTTCACTAAGTAAGAAGTGGATGAAAAGTTAAAAATTTTAGAAGAACCCGCAACAAACTAGCATCAATAAAGAAGAAAAGTAGAGAAATAGTTGAAAATTTGAGAAAAAAACGCAAATTTCTAGCATTATTCAAATTGAACATTATTGACAATAATAATACATTGTTTAAATAGTCAATTTTGTTAACTTCAATTAATTATTTAACTTACTGGCATTGGAAATGGGCAAAAAATTATAATTAGCGCAAAAAATTCGCAAAACCAATTTTTTCACTTATGGGGTTTTTTTGGGACCATATAAAACAAACTTATGGGGGTGATATTCAGAAAGTAATATTTCACTCATAATGATTATATAGAATGTTTATATGTAATATATAGACAATCAAACCGTAGCATTTTTGATAAAAAATACCAACTTTCGACGAAATATACTAACATAACCTATTATTGTTCAAATATTGTAAATAGTTTCTGAAATATAATGATTTTTTATTTACAATAGAAATTTCAGGCAAAAAACCTTACATAACATAAAAAAATTGTTTGAGATAGCAAATCTTCTTTTGATCCTATTTTTGTTTGTTTTAAATCACCTTCTTATGGTGAAAAATGTTAACATAACCTAAAATGGTTCTAAAATTGTAAATCTGCTTTGGTCTCTACAGAGATTTCCAATATAAATTGCGAACAAAACCGAAAATTTTACCAAAATTTCAAATTAAATAACTCGGAATGAATATTTCAAAAATGTTATGATTTTTGTTATTAAAAATATAGAATTTTGACGAAAAACACTAACATGACATGACTAAAAATTCTTACAAATTGAAAATTTGCTGCGAATTTAATGATTTTTTTTTAAGTAACCGACTCCTGATAAAAATGTTACTATAACATCAAATTGTTCAAAAATGGTCAATTTTATTTTGAAAATAATATTTTTTGTTAACCATTATCTTCTTCTGGTGAAAAATTAAGATAACCTAAAATCGTTTTTAAATTATGAATCTGCTTTGAACTTCATATCGATTTTCAATATAAATTGCCAACAAAACCGAAAATTGTACAAAAATTGTAAATTTAATAACTCAGAATGATTATCTGAAAAATCTTATGATTTTTGTCACAACAAATTTCTAATGTCGACGAAAATTTAAAAAAAAAATTGAATTCTATTTTTTTTTAATACCAATTTCCGACAAAAAACACGAAAATAATCTAAAATTGTTAAGTTATTATAAATCTTGTTTGAATTATAATAATTTTCGCTTGAAAATGCCTATTTTTCATATAAAATCTAAACATAATATAAATTGATTAAAAATTATCCTTTTTTTCAAATCTAATGATTTTTCTAATAAAAAATGTAATTTTTAACAACAAACTCTAACGAAATCCAAAATCGTTCTGCCTCGTGAATTTCATTATTTTAAACAAAAATCATTGTATATATGTCTAATGATTCTTCGTTTAGAAATAAAATTTTCAGATGTAAAATGCGAAAATGATAATTTAAATTTGTTAAAAAGTTGTGAATCCTCTTTCAAATATAATTTTTTTATTAAAAATACAATTTTCCGACGAAAAACGCTAATATAATCCAGAATTGTTAAAAGATTCTAACATAACCTAAAATTCTCAAAATATGTAAATTTTATTTAAAATATAAGTTTTTTTCAAATCAAAAATACCAATTTCCGACAACAACACTCAAATAATCGAAGATTGTTCAAAGATTCTTAGTCTTGTTCAAATAATAATAATTTTTTATTTTCAATTTCAATTTTTGTGAAAAACGCTTACATAACCTAAAATATGTGAATCTTCTTTTAGCAATAATTTTTTCAACATTAAAAATACAGATTTCCGACGAAAAACACTTACATCATCTGAGATTGTTGAAAGTTTTTGAAATCTTGTTCAAATTATAAGTATTTTTGTTATAAAATCCCAAAATCAAAAATAAAATACCTAAAGTTGCTCAAACATGTAAATCTTCTTTAAAATATAATTTCTTCAAAAGTAAAAACAACAATTTCCCGCAAAAAAAAACTAATGTAATCCAAAATTGTTAAACGATTCTAAATCTTGTTAAAATTATAATTATTTATGTTTTAGAATGCCATTTTTTTGGGTAAAACGCTAACATAACTTAAATTTGTTCAAACATATGAATCTTCTTTAACATCTAATTTTTTAAATTAAATATTCAAATTTCCGACAAAAAAGCATAACATAAACGAAAATCGTTAATAAATTTAAATCTTCTTCAAATTATAATAATTTTTAAATAAAGTATCCATTTCTGTTGAAAAACGCTAATATAAGCTAAAATATTGTTGAAGATTGAAATGATTATTGTATAGAAATCCTAATACCCTGTGAAAAAACTAACACGACCTAATTTTTTTTTAATTTTCAGTCTTCTTTGAAACTTTCTGATTTTATATTAAAGTTCTTTGAAAAAATATTAATATCCAGCAAAAAGTATTATATTTTTGTAACTGTCATCTTCAAAAATAATAATAAATGCATTCGAACAAATTTGAAAATTTTTATTCAAGTTCTTCAGTGAAAGTTTATTTTTTAATTTGCAATATAAATATTTCTACTGATCTCTATTGACCACTTTTTAAATCAGTAAAAACGTTTTTTAATAAAAACTTAAAAAATTGTGCTTGAAAAATTAAAAAAAAACATAGTAAATGATTTTGAACTGAAGACGTTCCAAATCAAATAATTTTAGATTATGTAAAATTTATCAGGACAATATTTCGAATATAATGAAAAGAAACAGAACTTGTATCATTTCTTTTGAAATTGACAATTATATTAGGAAGGAGTTGAAATTCTTTAATTTCTAATTTGAATCGTTTTTAACCATTTTATTTCAAATTGAAGAATCTCGAAACTGAAAGATCTCGGATTAAAATTGAAAAAATAGGACAATTTGAAAATGTTCAAAATTGAATAATTATAGATTAAAATTTAAAAAATGTAATTATTTGAAATTCAAAGAATGGAAATTGTATTTTTTAGAATTAAAAGTATTCAAAATAGAATAATTTAAATTAAAAAACTATTGAATTTATTAATTTATAATTTGAAGCGATGACAATTAATCGTATATTTCTTTTTCACAAGTAGGAAGTAAATAAGGTACATAAAGCAACTTTCCACATTGATATAGCAAAAAATATAAAAAACGATTCATAAAAAAAACTTGTAATTAACATTACGATTTGCCCTCGAAATTTCAATTATTTAACTAACATTTCAGTTTTAAATCTATTATCCAATTAATACTTTTTGTGATTTAATAGTCTATGTTATGTCTATATAGAAGATAATAATGCCAGCACAATTACACAGGACCTTCAAAGTTATAAACTATATTTAATAAAATAAACAGTATTAATTTTTTATCAAAGAAATATCCATTAATTTTTATTTTTAAATTTCTTGAGATCTGTTTGCAATTTTCTTTTCCTTTTGTAGAATATTTTACTAACCTTTCACGCAATATTGATCAAATTATTAGATACTGACTTCCATTAAATTTCAGTTAAATTTGCAATTTAATTAAATTCGAATAGCATTTACAGCGTTCAAAATCAAATATCACCCACCGTGCCATTCGCAATTGCTCGATAATTTTAATTAATTGCATTCGTGAATTAATAAGCCGAAGGTAGTTATGCACAGCGGTAGAATGATGCAACAACTGGTTTTTCTGAACATTTTTCTGACGATGTGGTTAAATAAGTATTATAACGAGACTCAGGCAAATTTTATTGACTGTAATAATTCATTGTAATTTGTCCATTAGCTAGGTAATGATCTTGGCACCTTATTTCCCAGTCTGGAAAGAGAAACTTATCAGTAGCGCAGTCAGGACCAAGGTTTACCCAGAAAAAAATTTCTTGAGCCAAAAAAACTGGTTTCTTGGATATACATAAAAATTTTCTTATATTAAACTAATTTTGGTTGATTTAGCAAAATATTTGATTGACCCAACCCAATGTTTTGTTTGAATCAACCAAATTTTTTGTTTGAATCAACCAAATGCCCCATCTACCAAAGGATTTGGTTAAAACAAACACATAATAACCATACACATAATAACCATGTTCTATGGATAAAACAACAACAAAATGTGGTTTGTAGCAAATGGCGGGGGGGGGGGATAGAATTACGAACTTAAATAAAATTTAATACGTTTCCTGATTATAAATTTGAACAAAGTTTGCGAATTTATCGAAAGATGGCCCTGAAACGATACAGTTCAAGAATAACTTAATACGTTTAAAAAGCACTATCATATTTCAGATTGAAGAGCTCCTTCCTGTATGTACCTTAGGGTGGTCCAAAAATGGATTGGATTTTTTTTTAATTTGTATGTATATCGCCCGGAAATTTGTTTGAATCTACATAAAAATAATTCCCTTTTTTTATTATTATATTCAGAGGTGGCTCAAGCTCTATGAAGTTTAAGACCTATTTCCCATAACAAAGGCGTTTTTGTAAATTTTATTCAGAGTCGTCAATATTAGCTAAATCGAGTTAAAACTTGAAATTCATATTTGAAATTATCCATAGAATAAGAATAAAATATTAATTTTCAAATATCACCCCCGTAAGTATGTTTTATAGGGTCCCGAAAAAATCCCCGTAAGTGAAAAAATGGGTTTTGCGAGCTTTTGGCGCTATTCATGATTTTTGTGTGTTTTTTTCAATCCAAATTGTTTTTAATACATAAAATACTACTTTGTACTGCTAATTAGATTTTCGCATAAATTGTTTGAACAAATACTTTTTGTTTTTCGGCATTTTCTCTTAGAATAGAGATAGAAAGTTGCGATTAAAAAAAAAATGTCCACTTTTTCTTTCATTTTCAGTTTGAGTCCAATAATAGTTAACTAATTTTAATCAACATGATTTTTCAAACAATTTATTATTGTCAATAATATTTTCCTTGCATAATGCTAGAAATAGCAGTTTTTTCTGAAATTGTCAACTTTTTGTCCACTTTTTACTTTTTATAGTAATAATTAATGCAAGTGAAACAAAAAAAGTTTTTCAATCAATTTATCATTGTTTATAACTATCTTCTCTCGGATAAGTGCTAGAAAGTTTTGTTTTTTTCTGAAATGTTTAACTTTGCTTTGCATTTTTAGTCATGAATAAATAATAAATAAACATTAGAGAGAATCATATTTTAAACAATCTTTTTCTATTTTGTGAATATATTTTTCAGAAATGAAACAGACATTCAATTCTTTGTGTTTGTCTCTTGTGTAAGATAGCTTTTTTTTTAATTTAAATTTTGTAAACATTAGGAAAAGAGCGAAAATAAAAAATTGATTCTGATTGAGGTTTCACTTATTATTTGTTCATAACTAAAAAGTTAACTTTTTAGCATTACTCTAAGAAGAAAGTGGACTTAAAGTTTAAGAGTTCAGAAAAAACCATAACTTCTTAGTGCTTATGTGAGAGAATATATATATGAACATTAATCAATTATTTGAAGAACTATATTTGTTTACTTTCATTATTTATTACTTTACTTAGTAAAAACAGGGTAAAAAGTTAAAAATTTCAGAAGAAACGCCAAGATCTAGCATTAATAAAAAATAAACTAGTCAAAAGCAATAATAATTTCTTTGAATAATAATTTTTACTGAATTGAATCAATTATAAACTCACTCGAAATATTTTAACATTTCGGAAAAAACCGCAACTTTCTAGCTTTTTTCAAGTTAAATATTATTAAGAATAATAATTTATTGTTCAAGCGAATAATATTGATAACTTTAATTAATTATTTGCCTCATTGGAACCCAGGTGGAAATATTATATATAGTTTATATATAGTGTGAAGTATATATAATATTAATTTGTTTTATTTCAAAAATGTATAAAACAAATTAATATTATATATAATACTTCACATTATATATTTATGAACTATATATAATATTTCCTAGAATTACTCTAAGAGAATATTATTATCAACAATAATTAATTGCTTGAAGAATTAGGGTTGTTGAAATTAATCAAGTGTTATCTCACTCTAATTGAAAATTGGACAAAAAGTGGAAAATTGTTGAAAAAACCGCGATTTTCTAATTCTATTCTAAGTGAAATATCAATATAAAGTAGTATTTCATTTTTACAAATAATTTTCAACAAAAAAAACGCAAAAAAATCATAATTAGCTTCAGGAACTCGCAAAACCCATTTTTGACTTATGGTGTTTTTTTCGGACCTCATAAAGCAGACTTAATTACTAGCACCAGAAAAGAAAATCCAACCATTTTTGGTTAAGAAGTCTACTATTATATTTTTGGTTCGGAATTCATCTCGTTTAGTTAAAAATTCTAGTATTTGGTTGAACATTGAATTATTTTGTTGCGAAATTCTAACTATTTTGTTAAAAAAGTGACAATTATATATATAATATTATATAAATAATATTACCAATATTACCAAAGTTGAAAATTAGTTTTTTTCGTTCAGAATTTATCTTTTTGGTTGAAAATTTGACTATTCCATTTTTACAAAATTAATCTTCGTGGTTGAAAAGCCATATTTTGGGTTAAATGTTGAACTCATAAGTTGAAAATTCATTTTTTTGCTAAAGGTGTATCATTGTAGTTGAAAATTCAACTTTTTAATAGAAAATTTAATGATTTTGTTAAACATTCGTATTTTTATTCAGAATTAATTTTTTCAACTACAAATTTTTCTATTCCATTTTTGATTGAAAATTGATAGTTTTCATTAAAAATAGATCTTTTCAAAAATTCAGATAATTTTTGTTTTAAATCGTCACCTTTTGTAGAAAGTTAATCTTCGTCGTTGAAAAATCATTCTTTTGGTTAAAAATGCAACTGTTCCGTTGTTTAATAATCTGTTTTGGGTCGAAGTACAACTATTTTGTTAAAAAAATCGTCTTTTTAGTTCAATTCAACTCTTTTTTGTTTCAAATTAAAATATTTTTTAGTTAAATTATCATCTATTACATGTTTCGTTGAGAATTCATCTTTTTGGTTGAAAAAGAAACTAGTTCCTTCAAAGTTAATTTACTTTTTGAAAAAGTAATTTTTTTTGGTTGAAGATTCATACCTTTGGTTTAAAATTCATATTTTTGGATTGAAAACTGCACCGTTTTATTGATAATTCGTCTTTTTGGCCTAAAAATTCAACAACTTCGTACAAAATTAAACTATTTGATTGAAAATGAACTTTTTTGCTAAAAATCCAGATTCTTGGTACAAACTTCATCTATTTGCCTAAAAAATATCTCTATTAAAATTCAACAATTGGGTACAAAATAAACGTTTTTGTTGAAAAATAATATCTTCGGGTTGAAAATTCAACTCTTTTGTTGATAATTCGTCTTTTTGGCTTCAAAATTCAACATTTTTGTTAAAAATTGATGCATTCTAGTGAAAATTCATTTTTTTTATAAATTGAACTATTTGGTTGAAAATTTATTTTTATTGTTGAAAATTCATCTTTTGGGTCCAAAATGAATCTTTTGTTTTTGAAAATTAATTTTGTTTATTAAAGATTCAACTATTTGGTTAAAAATTCGTCTTTTTTGTTAGAATTTAACAGGTTGAAAATTCGCTTTTTTTGAAAATTTGAGGATTGCATTTCTGTTTCAAAGAATATCACTTTTAATTGAAAATTAAACTATTTGATTGAAAACTTGAATTTTTTATTACAAATTCATCTTTCTCGTTTCTAAATTCAACTACTTTCTTGAAAGCTAAATTACATTGTTAATAATTATAGTTTTTTTTAATTCACCTCTTTGGCTAAAAATGTAAATTTTCTGTTGAAAATTCGTTTTGTTTCTATCTAAAACTTTATTTTTTTATCTGAAACATGAACTATTCTACTTTTGGTGGAAAATGTATACAAAATAAGTTGAAAATTCAATCATTTGATAGAAAATTTATGTATTTTCTTGAAACTTTGTCTTTTTGGTTAGAAAATTAATCTTATTTTTTGCAAATTCATATTTTCAATTGAGGATGCAACCATTTGGTTTTTCGTTTTTCTTTTGTTGGAAATGAATATTTTAAATTGAAAATTTTGACTATTCCATTTTTTGTTGAAAAAAAAAGTTTTTTTCTTCGTTGAAAGTACAACTATTTGGTGATAATTTCATCTATTTTGCTAAAGGTTAAACTGCTTTGTTCGAAATTCGTTTTCCTCTTTTTTTTTAATTCAACTGGTTAGAAATTTGTCTTTTGGCAGAAAATGCCTCTTTTATGATAGAAAAGTCATCTTTCCCGGTTGAAAATTAAATTTTTCTTTGAAAAGTCAACTTTTCGAATTTCAAATTTGATTATCTTTTTAAAAAATCGTCTTTTTGGATTCAAAATTAAAATATTTTTGGACGAATTGTAAGATTTTTTTGTTCGAAAATTCTACCATATGATTGAAAATGCATCTTTTTGGTTGATAATTCAACTATTTTGATAAAGTCATCGTTATTGGTATTATGATGAAATAATTTGTTTTTAATTTGTCCTTTTGGACTGAAAATTCATTCTTGATGGTAGTAAAGTTATCATTTTTGATTGAAATTTCATCTTTTTTAGTTGAAAATCAACTTTATTGTTCAAAATTCATCTTTTCGGGAAAATTAGTCTCTTTTAGTTAAAAAATAAACTATGCCGTTAAAAATTCGTCTAAAAGTTACAGTTTAATAAAGTTATTGAAGTTATTAGAAGTTCAACTATTTTGTTGTTAGCGCAACTGCTTAATTAACATGTTGTTTTTTTTTTTATTATTGAAAGTTCATTCTTTTGGATTGAAAATTCATCCCTTTTGGTAGAAAATATTTTTTGGTTGAAAATTCGATATATTTTGATAAATTTCTTCCCCTATTATTCCCTTATTTTCTTTAAAAATCACCCTATTTCATAGAGAAAAGTCTTTTGAAATAGGTTTGTAAAATGAATTTCCAAAACGTCTTAGTTTTTTTTTACAAGGAAAGGAAGTGAGTTTGTTCTATTATATAAACCAAAAAAATTAAGAGGTTGTATTTCTTAGGATAATAAAATGGAAATAAAATTAAAAGGATGGTCGTAAATCTTAATGAAGGATATATAAGGAAATAGATTCTTTTTTCTTTATTCTTCCGACATTTTAATTTGATTTGTCAATCCATAAATTTTATTTAAAAAAAGGGTGGCTGTTTTAATCGAGGAAGCAAATTCTTGGTCATTGAAGTAATAGTTTATGATGAATAACCGTTAACAAAATGACTTTTATTATTCCCTCAGCTGTTTTATTAACAATTTTTGTAACCAAAATAGATGTTCTCACATTTTTAGCTATAATTAAAGTGGAAGAATAATAGTTTTTGAACTATTATATCAAAAATCAATAACATTTTAATGTTATTGATATTTGAATTTTTAAATGAATTTTTTGAATTAATTATTTTAGATAGTTATTTGAAGAGCATCTTATAGAAATTGCCTGACATTCGGAAGCTTATTTTTTCCTATGATGGCTTTCCAATCAATTATGATATTTTTTAATGGATTTTTATCTTTTTCAAATATTTCAACGGATTTTAAGGGATTTTGAAGGATTTCAAGAGATAACAAAAATTTCAAGGGTAAATGAAATTTCATTGAATTCCAAGAGATTTTTAGGGATTCCACAGATTTTAAGGGATTTTAATGTATTTCAAGGAATTTTACAACATTTAAGGATTAAATTCAATTTCCAATGATTTCAAGGGGTTCCAAAAATTTCTGGATATTTACATAATGTTTTAAAAATAATTTTAATGCATACGTTTAATTTAAATAATATTCAAGGGCTTTCAAATAATTTATACTTTTTTAAAATGAATTTTTACGTTTTCAAAAAGTGTCAAGGTACATCAGGGCATTATAAAGATTAAATATATATATATACAAAATCTAAGAAAAATTTCAAAAAACTTTTGCAGGATTTTAAAATATTTCAAGGGACTTCCAGAGAACTTTGCGGGATTTCAAAGTATCTTGAAAAATTTAACCAATTTTGTGGATAGATTTCTTGGAATTTAAACAATTGTTTAGGTGACTTTAATGAGTAAATTTAATTTAAATGATATTCAAGGGCTTTGAAATTATTTATGCTTTTGTTAAATGGATTTTTACGTTTTCAAAAAATTTCCAGGGACTTCAGGGCATCCTAAGAGATTTTAAAAATTTGAAGAAAATTTCGAAAAAATTTTGTAGCATTTCCAAATATTTCAAGGGATTTCGAAAGAACTTTAAAAAAAAAATTTAATTCAAAGGCTTTCAAATGATTTACACTTTTTATAGATGGACTTCTACGTTTCAAACAGATTTTAAGGGATTGCAAAATATAATCAGGAATTTAAACAATTTTTTAGTTAGATAGATTTCTAGAAATTAAAACATATTTAAATTATATTCAAGGGATTTCAAATGATTTATACTTTTTTGAAAGGATCTTCAGGTTTTCAAACAATGTTCAGAGCACTACAGGACATTCTAAATGATTTTAAAAAATTTAGAAAATTCCATAATTAAATAAATTTTCGAAAAATTTCCAAATATTTAAAGTGATTTCTAGAATACTTTGAAACATGTACTTTTTTGTGACAAATGTAGAAAGTTTATCAAAAAGTACAATTAAATACAAATAGCTGATTCTTTCTTGTATTTTCTTGTAGAAAAGTACAAAAATTAACAATAAAGTACAAGTGTCTACAATTCAAAAATTCGTGGAACTTTTTATTAATATTTTCTTACTTTGTTGTAAAAATCTACAAGGTTTTACAAAAAATTACAAAATTTTACATTTTTTTTAAATTTGGTTGTTTGAAGTCATAAAAACACTTGTAATTTTACATAAATTATTGTATAAAATTACCAATCTTTACAAAAAAATACAAGATTCACTAAAGTTGAAATATTGTGAAACTGTACTTGAAATTGTGTTATATATACTGTTAGTTTATTGTAAAAATGTACAAATTCGAACAAAAAACATACATTTTTTACAAACAATGCTATTAGAATCCGCATCAACGTTTCAACTTGTACTTTTCTGTCAATTTTTGTAGGATATGTAATATTGTACAAGTTTCTACAGAAAAACTAAAATTTAAAAAAAATTGTTATTATAATAAATCACGTTGTACTGTAGTTTGATTATTTAAAATTGAACAATAATAGATTTTACAGGACGATTCTGAATCTGTTCAAACTTAAAGAAGTTGCAGATTTTTACGTTGAAAACCGAAAATTTTTAATTTGAAAGTCTCAGTAGTTGAACAAATGTAATAGTTTGATTGAAACTTTACGAACTATTCTTCAATTAAAAATAATTTGAAAATTTTTTAATGAAGAAAAACATTTTTTTGAATATTTATCAATATTTTACTTTTCATTTAAAATGAGCAATTATAAATCAAATACTAAAAAGTAAACAATTTTAAACTGAATTATTTGAAATAGAAAGTCTTAAGTCCTTAAGATTTTAGTGTTAAATTTCAACTTTGAACGTTACAATTTTAATTGTTCTATTCAACAAATTTTTAATATGTAAGTGAAAATATTGAATTTTGATGCATAATTGAACAATGAGTAATTTATAAAAATGTAGTTATTTCAAGAGATATTTACAAGTTTGGAGAAGATCCGTACTTAGTTTTGAAGTTTTTTAAGGATCTTTAAAGATTTGAAGAGAATACAAAAATATCTTAAGTTTGCTGCGAAAATTTGAAATGATCTTTTATTTTGAAAAATTAATTTCAAGAGAATATTTAAAAAGATATAGAAACATTGAATAATAAATGACTATCGAACAAATATTAATTTGGAAAATAATTGAGTTTTTTAAAATTATATTTAGAAGTTTTGAAAAGATCCCAAAATAATTTGAAACGTGAATAAAATTCAAATAATTTCAAACACAACGCAGATTTTTGAAGATGTCAAACAAAACATTTATAAACTTCTTAGGCATTTTGAAAGGTTTTAAATGAACAAAAAATTTGCATCAAAATTCCTAGAAAAACTAACAATAATTTTTTTTAATTTAAAAAGAATATTTAATAAGATTTCGAAAATATTCAAAAAAGAATGTGGATGATTTTAAGGTAATTTTGGCGATTGTGTAGGATTTAAAAAATATTGTAGGAGAAATTCGAATTCTAAGATAATAAAATTATTAGTAGATTCCTGGAAACATTTTAAATGATTTTTTTAAACAAATTTTTAAGAGAATCTTCAAAAAGATTTGAAAACAAATTTTAATGTATAAATTACTGCTTCTGGCTTAAAATTGTTAAAAATGATATAATTTTAAAAATTTATAAATCTTTTAATTTCAATGACCGCGATCAATTTTTTCTCAATTGTTCATTTTTTATTTCACGTGAAAAGGATGTTTTTTTTTCGACCTAGGATGACAAATATTGAGAACAATGTAATGACATAATTTTCAATGACATATATGGTGTCCAATCGATTGCTATATATTTGAAGAAAAAAAACTTAAAACATAAAGTTTTTGTTTCAATAACAATTATTCACTATTGTCTTTTAATATTCTACCATATTTGTCATCCTAGGAAGAAAAAGAACCACTCATTGGCTGCAAAACCTGTGAATTCCTGTTCATTCTTGTAGTAATAAATTCTTATACAAAATAAAAACGATAATAAAATACAACAATATACAAAAAACTACAAAAAAAGGTACAAAATTCGTCTTAATAATAGAAAAAAGTTGTACTTTCCTGTACTCTTAATAGGAACGTAAGTTCTATTATTTCGGTCTTACGATCAAATTGAATAAAAAAAGACTAAGGATTATTCCGAGTCAAACACTTTAATCATAAAAGGTTACAATTGCAACGTTCCGACCCAAATCTGTCGGTCATTTTCAGGCAGGTTTTACCTATAAGAAAGTTATAAAAATTGTTTCACCTAATTCAAATAAATTACAATGTCATAAAAACCAATTATAAATAATACAATTACAATGATTGAAAGGTTACATTTTTCAAATTTAAAAGCGAGCCATAATACGTACAAAGTAATAGTGACAGGAAACAAGACGAAGGTTATGTTATAAGTCTAGTACAAAGTTTTTAATATAGAGGACGCATTCAACTACAATGAAAAATAGCGCGTCAAGGCATTGGGAATTTGAAAATTCAATTTATTATGTTGTGATGACATTTATTTATGTCAAGTATTTATGTGTTATAAAGTATTTCTGTTTTTAAATGTATGGAACAATTCTTGAACTTGTTTATGAAAATCGATTCTAAATTTCTTCTTTTATCACTATTGTTTTCTTTAGCTAAAATCTGTATATTATCGAAATTAAAGTCAAAAAGGTGGTCAAAATTCCAAGAGTGTTGTGACAAACCTGTGTTTCAAATTACCAATTCTACAATTTCTTTTATGTTCAGTTATGCTCGTTCCTAACCTTCTCCCAATTTCACCAATGTAAATTTTATTATAACCCTTACATTTTATTAAATATACGTTTAATAAATTTCCAATTTTTTCTGAATCTTTCTTATTCATAAGACAAATTTCCAATTTATGATTATTTCTAAAATATATGTTAATATCAAATTTTTTTAAAGCACTTTTTAATCTCTCTGATAAACCTTGTACGTATGGCAGCGAAATTCATAGATAAGTTGTTTTTGTAATTATCTAACCATTCATTATGTTTACTGGAAATATTGTAAATTTCATTTTTTTTTAAGAACACTTGCTATCAAAGATAGTGGATAATTATTTTGCTGTAATGTAATTTTCAATTAATTTAAATTTTCTTTCCTAAACGTGAAATCTCTTAGTTTTATACATCTATCTATTAATCCCTTAATTAATCCGACTTGTTGGTTAAATTAATGGTGTGAGTTATAATTCAAATATTGCCCTGGCCGTGAAGATTTTTTGTACCAATTGGTAATTAAAGCAACATTTCCTGTTTTTATAATTGACATATCTAAATAATCTATGGTGTTTTTCCAATGCAAATGTAAATTGTGAAGATTCTTCGATACTATTAAATGTGTTCACTACTTCTTGAATTTTGTCAGTAAGAACTATTGTTCTACGTCTTCTAAGACAAGATTGGAAGCAATTGGAGATAAGGGAGATCCCATCGGACAATCCAATATCTGTTTATAAAATTTGAGGTTGAAAGTAAAAACAGTATTATTAAATACTGTTCTTACAGCCATTAAAATTTCAGAGTTAGCTATTTTTGTTAAATTTTTGTAAACTTGTAATTTTTCTTTTATGCAATCAGAAAGTAAGTATAACGGAATGTTATCAAACATAGAAATTACATCTAAAGATAATAATGAGTGGGTACTAGGTACTTGTATATTTTCAATTTTTTCTTTAAAACCCCAACTATCTTTAACAAAGTAGTGAGTCGTACCAGAAACAAGTTTTAGAGTATTTGATAAAAATTTGGCTAAGTTATAAGTAGGTGATCCAATGGAAGATACTATCAATCTCCATTTTAGGTCAGGTTTGTGAACTTTAGATAGAGCGTAAGTCTTAGCCACAACACTCCCATGATTTTTTAAAAGATAAGCTAAATTCTCATTTATATACCTTTTCTTTTTCCATCTTGATATAATATCGTTGCATTTATCTTCAATGGTTGGAACTAAGCTGGCGTTAGGTCTTATGTATAATATGTTGTTTTGTAAAAGATTTTCAACTGTCTTATTATAATCACCCCTATTAGTTGCTGCGGAAATATTACCTTTATCTCCACTTTGATTTGCTTTTTCTCGTAAACTCATTTTCGGTCTTAAGGCTGGTTTCTTCATTCCACGTCACATATATTGACGATCCCTTATATATAATTTCGATTTTTGATGACAGATTTTTGTTTAGGTTTTAACGCCATCGTCAGGCGTTAATGACTTTGCAATAAGTATGCGACCGGATTATCATCGAGCCATCATCGATACGGTTCAGTACTACAAGTGGAAGAAAATCATCTACCTCTACGACTCCCATGATGGTAAGCATTTTACGTTATCTTTTTCTCATTTTACAACCTAGAATCTACTACGAGACGGTGCGGTATTTCGCAACAAACCGACAGTTCTTGTCTTGACTCGTATTTTTATTTTAGCCAAGTCTCCTGTGGCCAAGTTCCCTCGGCCAATATTATAGGTAGCGAATAGCGAATAGTGTATTGCGAATCGGTATGCATACTCTTCAAGTCTCGAGAAGCTCAAGGGAGCCAACTTCATGTTTACTGCAGATCGTACATGTGCGATCGTCCAAACGAGTGGCTTTTTATCGGAATCATACAGATATCCGCATTCATAAACTATAAAATATATTTTTCAGGAGACAGCATTTTTTAGGAAAAAAATTGTCATACACTGCCACCGAATATTATCCACACGTCTAGCGTGATCGGTACTAAAAGTAGCAACTGACCTTGAAACGTGAATAATCTTTACAAAAAAAGCAAGAAACTTTTTCTGAACACTGTTCGAAAAAATATAACATTCCGCGCCGAATGACCCCTAATAGAGATATTTTTCACTTTTGGAAGAGAATATTCCACGTAAGATGTTTTTTTTCAATTTAAGATTTCTTGAATTTTGTACCTTGACTTCAACTCATGATATAACCTAGAATAATAATATCAATATTCTGAAATTTATTAGACACAGTCTATAAAGTCTTATCATTAATTCAAGCCGATACCATTTTAAAAATCTTAAAGGATTCCCGAGTTATGACTCAAAATGTACAAGCGTGTCTGCGTAGAGGTTCAGTCGCTTAAGCAGCCAGACTGGCCAACAGCGGTCTTCGTCGACTAAAACCCAACGTATACACGATTTGAAATTGTCTCATATCTTGGGAACCCGTGAAGATTTTTTAAGATTCATCGGCTTAAATTAAGCTCTCCAAAGGTTCTTTAAAGAAGTTTATCGATTTTTTTTCAACGACTAATCACGTTTCGAAATCAGCAGTGATTTTTAGTACCGCTCACGCTATTCGTGTAGATAATTTTCTAAAATATTGCCATTTTTGAGAAAGTCTACTTTGGAATATTCACAACAGGCCATATAGAATTTAGAGAAAATCACTTCCGAACGGCCGATATACGCTTTCATAACCGGGAGTTTGCGTGTTCAATTCTCGCTGCCTGCACTCGATCTTATTTTATTTTTCAATTATTAAAATGTCTCTGAATATAATTTTCTTCAATAATCTTGAAAGCATGCAAACAATAATAATTTTTTAATGCCTTTCTTCACAGAAAAACCAACTTTTCTTTAACTTTATCATGCGTTCCACAAAGTTTCCAGTTTCCTAACAAATTATTTTAAAAACATTAAAAATGAACATCAATGTTTGTTTCAACTATTATTTTACATTCTAGAAATTACTAAAAAAATGTATTTATTTACAGCAGGCTGCACAGCCTTTCATCTATTCCCCTCTTTTCCTCTTCATCTTGCTTTTTCACTTAAATTCCAACTGAATTTATAAAATTCAATGAGAAAATTTAATTATTTTCCGTTGAAATTTAATTGTTTCAAATTGAAAAGTTAACTATTATATTTTTTGTTGACGATTCACATTTTTTGGTTACCAATCTTATTATTTGGTTAAAAAATTTATTATTTGGTTAAAAATTCAACAACTTGGTTAAAAAGTCATCCTTCTTGATAGAAAATTCGTCCTTTAGGGTAAAACATTTAGCAATTTTGTTAAAAATAACCTTTTTCGTTGAAAATCTATATTTTTGGGTAGAAAAATCAACTGCTTGGTTGAAGCTGAAACTACTTTGTCAAAAATTTTCTTTTTTTATTTGAAGATTCATCTTTTTAGCAGAAAATTCACCTTTTAGGTTGAAAATTCATTTTTATTAGATTAGAAATGAATTTTTCAACTGAAAAATTTAACTATTTCATTCTTGGTTAAATAATTATTTTTCAGTTGCAAATTTAACTATTTCGTTGAAAACTTATTATTCTGACGATAATTCCTTTTTTTGTGTGTGTAGGAAATCAACCTTCTTTGTAGAAAATTCATCTCTTTGGTTGAAAATTTGAATATTTTGTTGAAAAGTTGTTTTTCTTTGGTTGAAAATTTAACTGGTATATTTTGGTTAAATATTTTTCATTTTTAGTTAAAGTTCTAATTTCTTGAACATATATTTTTTTGGTTGAAGATTCATCATTTTAGTTTAAAATTAATATCTTTATTTAAAAGTTAAATTATTTTGTTGATTTTTGTTTGGCTAAGGTTTAACTTTTCATCTCAAAATGTAAATATTCCATTTCTGATGGAATATATATTTTTTCAATTGTAACTACTTGGTGAATTAATTTTGGTTTTCGTTGAAGATTCATCATTTCAGATAAAAATTCAGTTCTTTGGTATATTCTAGGTTCAATATTTACCATTTTCTGTTGAAAGTTCAACTATTTGGTAGAAAATTCATGTATTTTATTGATAATTCGTCTTTTTACTTGATTAAAACTTGAACAACTTCATTAAAACTTATTTTTTTGTTTGTTAGAGATTCATCATTTTAGTTGAAAATTCATCTTTCATTTTTAAATTTTTACTGTTTTCTTGAAAATTCGTCTTTTTTTTAGCTAAAAATGAAATTTTTTGAACTGAAAAGTTCCTTATTCTATCTTTGGTTGAACATTTATCTTCTTCAGTTAAAAATTCAAATATTTGGTCGAAAATTCATATATTTTGTTGATACCTCATCTTTTATGGTACAAAATTAAACTTCTTGGTAGAAAATTCATCTTTTTTTTGTGAAACTGAAACTATTTTTTTTTAATTTTCCTTTCAATTTGGTTGAATATTCATCATTTGAGTTGAAAATTTATCTCACTGGTTGAAAATTCAAATATTTTTTTGGAAATTGTTTTTTTTTTACTGAAAATTAAAGAAAAAGGCGCCAATGAACAAATTTTTGAAAGGCTTTTTCAAAAAATTGTACATCAATCCAGCCATTGTTTTAAAAGAGGTTTTCAGTTTATTTTCAACTTTCAGCGAGAAGCAATTTCGATCTAGTACACCAAGCTTTATATACGAGATATCTGAAATTATGTACGTAATCCTTGTATAAATTGGTATATCGAAGTGAGCATAGGTCGGTCCTCATTGTAAATGCTGATATATTTGCGAAGAGATTACAACTTAAAGTTTTAATAATTCCGGTTTATAATGCACGGATTCAACAGAATTAAAAAAAATTACAACAAGGATATAACTTTTATGAGTTGGAAGGTCGTTATAGATTTTGGGTTTGGAAGCCGAAAAGCATAACTTCCGGTTCTGCAAACTGAAAAAAAGTTGAAACAACTAATACAATTTTTTTTTAAATATACTTTGATGAATAACGCCCGAAAATGTGTTCGAATCCACATAAAAATAAATCCATTTTTTTTCAAGCAAAAAATGATATGCAGAGATGGGGCAAACACCATGAAGTTTAACTCGTATTTCCCATTAGAAAACAAGACGCTTTTGTAAATCTTATTCAGAATCCTCAATATTAGCTGAACCAAGTTGAAACTCAATATTTCTCGTCACAATTAGCCATAGAATACGAATAAAGTATTACTTTTTAAATACACCTCCATCAGTCGGTTTTGCAGGGTACCAAAAAAACCCCATAAGTGAAAAAACGGTTTTTGCGGTTTTGAGGTTCACTTATTTGTTCATAACTGAAAAGTCTAGACAAAACTAAAGATTTCAGAAAGAAAGCGACTTTCTATCTCCATTCTAAGAGAAAATTGCTCTGGCTATCAGTATAAAGTAGTATTTTATGTATGAGAAACAATTTTAATTGAGAAAACGCAACTAAATCATGCTTGGCGCCAAGAACTCGCGAACCCCATTTTTCACTAATGGTTTTTTTTTGGGACCCTATAAAACAGACTTGTAGGGGTGATATTTGAAAAGGCATATTTTATTCGTGTTCTAACGCTAATTATATGTCTATTCAGCTAATATTGAGGATTCTGAATAAAATTTACAAGAACAAAACAAAAATCAAAACAAGACAAAAATTATTTTGTGTGGATTCAAATAAATTTGCGAGCGTTATTCATAAAAATTTCGAAAAAAATGTTTGGACCACCCTAATGTCCACTGACATATTTGTAGGTACAACCACTTTCTTTTTGTTAGTGGACAAGCGGACATCTTTTTTGTGACGTATTGGGGATTTTGATGCCAGTTCAGCCTACTGAGATATTTATGATTCAGATTTTAATATATAAAAGTAGATTATTATTATTATTATTAGATACTTGTAAATAATTGCTTCGATACACTTTGCAGGTTGGGATTTGTAGTGAAACTTAAAACCCGTTGGATTTAACAATTTCTTGTACATACCTTCGAATGCTTTGATGTAATTGGTGAAGCCAAAAGTTTGCAAACCTAGTGACACTTCCATCACTTATAAGCGCTTATTCGATAAAAATAATCAACTGGAATCCAAGCATGCATAACATCAATCAAAAGCGAGTTATGGCAACTACATCTAAATGTTGGTACCATTATCCCAATCTCTATCGTGACAACCGCCATATAAAATAAAATAGTTACGCCACCTGCTTCAATTGGTTAAACTAATCAATTAATGGTACAGATCACTGATTCATTGATAACACTTACTACTTAAACGTTCCTATTTGCTTGTTTGGTATCACTAACTAAATAGCTTTAAGAATCAATGAATGCTTTACTTTAATTTGTTAGACAAATCAATTAATGATAATAAAAAATAAAAGCCTTCACCAGTAGAGATGTTAGTTTATCAATGATAATAAAGCATCGAAGGTTTTCGAACTAGACCTAGTTTATTACCAAGATGCAAAGATACAATCAGTGAAGTTTAAAAATCTGTGTGAAGAGATTATTGCTGATGCTACTTGCTATACATACTTTTGAATAAAAAAGTTGTTGGTTTGTGTAATTGGAGAAAAATATTCACAGACCAAATTTGAATTAAAAAATTTTAAACAAATTTCAAACTATGAGTAACAAGTAGCATCAGCAGTAATCTCTTTGCTCATATATATTTAAACTTCATTGATTGTACCTTGCATCTTGATGAAGAACTAGATCTGGTTCGAAATGCGTCGATGCTTTATTATTATTGATAAACTAACATCTCTACTGGCAAAGGCCTCCAATTTGTTATCAATTAATTCATGTTTTTTAGTCAATAGACGGTTCAAATATTCTCAGAATTCAATGATAATTTATGTTACCTTTCTTTCTCTACATGGTTCTCAATCGGTAGCACTAAAGAAATAGCTGTAAGAATCAATGAATGATTTACTTTAGTTTGTTAGACAAATCAATTAATTATACAAGTGAATGATTCCTCAATAACTGACTAAATAGCTGTAAGAATCAATGAATGCTTTACTGTAATTTGTTAGACAAATCAATGAATCGTACAGATGACTGATTTATTAATGACTCTTACTACTTAAATGTTACTATTTGCTTATTCGGTAGCACTAACTGAATACTTGTGAGAACCAATGAATGCTTGACTGATAAAAAGGTAGTAGGCCCAACTATTCATCTTTCCCAGTGGATATCGTGGCTTATTTGGTATTGCTAACTAAATAGCTGTAAGAATCAATGAATGCTTTACTTCAGTTTGTTAGACAAATTAATTAATGATAATAATAAATTGAAGGCCTTGACCAGTAGAGATGTTTGTTTATCAATAATAATGAAGCATCGACGGTTTTCGAACTAGATCTAGTTTCTTACCAAGATGCAAAGATACAATCAGTGAAGTTTAAATATCTGTGTAAAGAAATTATTGCTGATGCTACTTACTATACATACATTCGAATGATAAAGTTTCTGATTTGTTTGATTAAAGAAACATTTTCACAAACCAAAAACCTTATAATTAAAACTATGAGTAACAAGTAGCATCAGCAATAATCTCTTTCCGCATATATATTTAAGCTTCATTCATTGCACTTTGCATCTTGATGAAGAACTAGATCTGGTTCGGAATGCGTCGATGCTTTATTATTATTAATAAACTAACATCTCTACTGGCAAAGGCCTCCAATTTTTCATCAATTAATTAATGTTTTCAGTCAATATATTATCCAAATATTCTTAGAATTCAATTATAATTTATGTTAGCTGCTTTTCTCTACATGGTCCTAAATCGATAGCACTAACGAAATAGCTGTAAGAATCAATGCATGCTTCACTTTAGTTTGTTAGACATATTAATTCATTATACAGGTGAATGATTTATTGATAACTCTTGATACCTAAATGTTACTATTTGCTTGTTCGGTATCACCAACTAAATAACTGTAAGAATCAATGAATGATTTACTGTAGTTTGTTAGACAAATCAATTAATGGTACAGATGACTGATTTATTAATACCTCTTACTACTTAAATGTTACTATTAGCTTAGTCGGTAGCGCTAACTAAATATTTGTGAGAACCAATGAATGCTTTACTAATAAAGAGGTAGTAGGCCCAACTATTCATCTTTCTCAGTGGATATCGTGGCCGTGTCCATAAATAATAATGGTAATAACGCCAATCTTTTACTCTTTGAATAGAAAGTAAACAGCTCACAATTTCCGCGAGCTGCGCACGAGAAAATACTTTTCTGCTATTAATATGAATTAAAGAGGACACCGTGCCCGTGTTAGCGACTAATAGAATAACTCTGCGGATTCCCTGCGGATCTGCCCTATGTTTCCTAGTTCGTAATGTCCTTTGCGGATAGCTTGCAAGGAATTGCCAGTAGAATCGTAAATTTTAAAGTTGACCTTGCTTTTGTAGTAAGTTGCTGTAATTCTCAATAAATTCTCCTTCTCAAGTTTTTCAAATAGAATGAAAAGCTCTCTGGGGAATTCATATTTTATGTATATAAAATAACTGAACCGGAATAAAACTAATACAGCAAACAACAAGATATCAAACCGTTGCATATTATCCTGATCATCAACATCAGATCAAAATGATCACTTATCATACTCTAAACATTAACTGATTTTCTTTGTAGATAGCTCAAATGGATAGGCTTGGCATGCAGATATGCAATAAAAAATAAAACTTGCTATGTCGTACCGATGTTCTTTTGTTATCAAAGATTAATAAATGAGAAAAATGAGGAAATATTATTTTCTGGCCACTATGCTGGATTCCTTTCTTTTCGATCGATTGTCTTCGAAATTGGCTCAATCTGAAAGCATTGGCATGTAGATCTTTATCAAAAAATTAAGTCGTCTATATCATAGTGATATTTTTTGGTTATCAAACACTGAAAAAAAAAAAATTAGGAAACTTCATGTTTTAGCCCACTATACTGGAACTTTTTCTTCTAGTCCGATTTTTTCAGAAATGACTCAAATTGAAGGTCATGGGATATGGATGTTTAATTAAAAATAAGGTTGTCTCTATTAGAGTGATTATTTTTTGTTATCCAAGATTTAAAAATAAGGAAATTTTATCATTTGGACCACTATGCTGTAATCTTTCATTTTAGTTTGACTTACTGCGAAAATGGCTGAAATTGGAGGTCGTGGTATGTAGATGTCCATTAAAAAAAAAATTTACTATGTTGTGGTATTTATGTATTTGTTTTTATCTGCAGGTAAAACTTGGAAAAACAGAAAAAAAAGAAAACGTTAACTTTTCAACCAAAAAGATTCATTTTCTACCAAGCAAAGATGATTTTGCAACATAAAACATGAATTTTCAATCAGGCATTCGAATTTCTAACTTAAAAAGATAAATTTTTACCCTAAAATGAAATGGGTAAATTTTCAGATGAAAAAATTAACCTTTAACCAAACAACAAATTTTGATCAAATGAGTTGAATTTTTAACGAAGAAAGATTCTTTAGTCAAGAGAGAGAAAAAATATCAACAAAACTGTTGAATTTATAAGCCAAGAAAGCGATTTTTGAACGAAACAGTTGTATTTTTAACCCGAAAATATGAATCAACAACAACAAATTTTCAAAAAAAAACAGTTGAATTTCAAACGAAAAAAATTATTTTTTGACAAGCGAGATTAACAGTCCACCAAGTAATTGAATTTTTAACCAAAAATGATGAGTTGTAAACAAAAAATGTAATCATTGATATTGAACCAAAAAAGATTTTCATTTTGAATAAAAACAAATAAATTCGATCAGCAAAGACGAATTTTTAACAATAGAGTTAAATTTTTGACAAAAAAATATTCCTCAGACAAATGAAAAAAAATCTGCCAACCAAATTTTTTATTTTTCAAGCCAAAATGGTGAATTTTCTACAAAGTGGTTGGGTTTTCAACAAAATAATTGAATTTTCAATCAAACAGAAACGAATATATAACTATGGAAATTTTTTTTTTTCCCAACAGTATTTTTATATACTCAACTAGTTTCGGATCCTACTTCCAGAAGATTTACATTTTCCTGGAACCAACAAGTAATGTTTAAAAAAAAATTGAGTTACAAGGTGGGAGAAAAATTAAATTTCTGTTCTATTTTGGGCTATAAATATGTATGATAATAAAATGAATAAATAGATAAAATTGATGAATAAAATAGATAAAATTGATCAACTGTAGAGGAAAATATCTTATTTATAGTTATAGAAAGATATATATTCAATGCAATAAATGCCAATTATATTTATAAATAAGGAAATTCATTTTGCCAGAAGCTAATACCCTTTTTGCATACTTTAATTAAAAATAAGTGTTGTTATGATGATTCTGAGCAATTTTATGCTGCCATTAATTTCACAGAAAGTAAATATGCCTATAAATTAGCAACTGCTTCGAAAAGAAAAGAAAAATAGTTGCTGTTATAGACCTTCATGCTCGAGCGCCTTCGACAGCATTGTTATTCATTCACTACCTCTCTAAGTTTCTGCGCACAAAGTATAACATATATAATGATTGTGAAGGAATAACCCTGACTCTGAGTTTCTTAACTAGAGAATTTCAGTTAACTTCTCAATATGAAAATTCCATCATCAGAGTGGCGATTCGGCGGAGGATTTCAAATTTCCGGTCATTTCCCGGTTTTTTCCGTTCAAGTTTTTCAATTTTCCTGATCAACTAAAAGTAATATATTCATATTTTCTGCAAAACGCAAACCTTTATTTTTATTCATGACGTTTATTCTAAGCAGCCTTTAAGACAACATAGCAAAAAATTGCAAAATAAATGAATTTTTAAACAAATACTTAAATTTTCGACTAGAAAATATCAATTTTTAACAAAATCTAGAATAGTTGAGTTTTCAGTTGTCAACTAAAATAATTATTCTTCAACCAGAATAAATGACTTTTAAAACAAAAAGATGAGTTTACAAACAAAAACCATGAATCTTCAACTGAAATAATTGAATTTTCAACGAAAAAATATTCGTTTTACTAAAAAAAAATGTCAACCAAAACTTAAATAATTAAATTTCAAGTGAAAAAAATATTATTTAGCCAAACAAATGAATTTGTGACGAAAACTAAGGAATATTTAATTGGAATAAGTTGAATTTACAATTAAAAAAATTATTTTCCACAAAAAAATTAACTTTAAAAAAAATAGCTACATTTTCACACAAAGTGTTGAATTTTCAGCTAAAATTTTGAATCTTTAACTTGTATAGTTGAATTTTTTTCAACGAAACTGAAGAATTTTCAACTAAAATGAAAATCTTCAACTGGAATGATTGAATTTTATACAAAAAATATTAATTTTGAAGCATAAAGGTTACTTTTCTACGAAAAAAAAATTTCCACAAAGCACTTACATTTTAAAGCAAATAGTTTCATTTTTAAATAAAAAATATCACTTTTGAACCAAATAGTTGAGTTTTCATTCAAAAAAGATAAATTTTCAACCAAAAATAGAGTAGTTAAATTTTCTTGTAAAAATCTAATTCTCAACCAAAAACAAACAACGTATTTTCCGCAAAATAGTTAATTTTCTACTACAGTAGTTAAATTTTCAACCTACCTAATGAATTTTCAACAAAAATGATTATTCTCTAACCGGAATAGTTGAATTTCGAACCAAAAAGTTAAGTTTACAACTAAAAAAATTAATCTTTAACTGGAATAAATGAATTTTCAACCAAAAAAGATTGGTTTTACTAAAAAAGGTGAACTGTCAACCAAAACTTAAATAATTAAGTTGTAGGTAACAAAAAATATTATTTAGCCAAACAATTGAATTTGCAACTAAAACTAAGGAATATTTAATTGGAATAAGTTAAATTTACACTTAAAAAAATTATTTTTCAGAAAAAAGAACTAGTTTTTGAAGAAATAGTTAAATTTTCCAACAAAGTGATGAATTTTCAACTAAAATTGTGAACCTTTAACTGGAATAGTTGAACTTGTTTCAACCAAATTGAAGAATTTTCAACTGAAATGATAAACCTTCAACTGGGATGGTTGAATTTTATACTAAAAAGATGAATTTTCAATCATAAAGATTACTTTTCTACAAAAAAGTATTTTTCACAGAGTACATACATTTTCGAACGAATAGTATTATTTTTAAATAAAAAATCTCAATTTTCAACCAAATAGTTAAATTTTTATCCAAAAAAGGTAAATGTTCAACAAAAATAGAATATAGATAAATTTTCTTTCCAAAATCTAATTCTTAACGAAAACCAAAGCCAAACAACGTATTTTCTGCAAAATATTTAATTTTCTACTATATTAGTTATATTTTTAGTAAAAAAAATTGATTTTCAACAAATAAGATACAGTTTTAGCTAGAGATGAGTTTTCAATCAAAAGAATGAATCTTCAACCAAAAAAATTTATTTAGAAAAAAAATAGTTTAACTTTTAACCAAGTAGTTGAATTTCTAACTAAAAAAAACATGCATTCACAACGAACAATGTAACAAAAATTTATATTATAATTCAGAAATATTTCTTCTTTGAAATACAACATCTAATCTAAAAAAAAACTTGAAGGACTTTTTATATCTAAAATTTGGAAGAGGGAAATTTCAAAATTGTGACGAATCCTGACCTGGAACAGGGATTTTTTGAAATTCCATTCTTCTAAATCCGAATTATAATTCTTTTAAAATTCCCGTTCCAAGTAAGAAATTTCCAGTTTCAAGTGAAATTATATTTCTTTACGGAAACTTGTCATAAAATAAAAGCGATAATTATTTTCTGAAATTCCATGTTCCAAGTCAGGATGAATGTGGAGTAAGCGGATAAAACGTGATGTATCAATTTTTTTTTAATAAAGAAAATGATTGTTTATGTACGTTTGAAATATCATCAATTTGATCATTAAACTTAGGTCAGCAAAAAAATCTCACAGAGCAAAGAATTCAAGAGGTTTTTTTATAATGGATAGATATATTTAAAAATATCATATGATTAGCTCTTTTTAATTAATAAAAAGCAAACGGTCATTTCCCGTTTGTTTCCCGGTCAATAAAATTCCCGCTCATTTATCGGTCTTTTTCGGTCAAGTCACCACCCTGATCATCATTCTAATTCTAAAGAATAAACGCTTAATAGAAATGGTGTATTCTTCAGAGCTTAAACCTTTTAGAGAAAATATTGGATCAAAGAATTCGCCTACTAAACAAAGGGTTCAATTTAACCGCCCAAATCAAACGCCTCAGCAATTAAACACTTTACAAATTCGAGCCAGTGAAGTTTATATGCCTGAGCTTTGGTTCTGTCGAAGTTTAAACGATTTAAACTTGGAAAGTGCAGTTGTTGAGGTATCTTTAACTTTTGGAACGTCGAAGTTTAAGTGCTCTTAAGAGCAGACCAAGTTTGCACTGCGATTTCGATGTTTTCAAATCGACAATATCGAAGCTTTAAAGCTCGGGACTTTACGATTTTTTCCAGAAATAAACTTAAATAAATAAATGGCTTTTCGTTTATAAATTTTCATCCAACAAAATTTCCAAAGCTATGATATGAAAAAGGAAAACAGAACTGTTTCCGGAATATGATCCAATAAGTCGCCAACAATATTTGCGATGCAAACAATCTTTCAAGTAGAACTACATGCATTTGTGAAATAAGAGTCTGAATTTCCATTGTTTACACTAAATACGTAAAATCTTATAAACGACTGATAATATCAGAAATTTCTGGATTACTTATCGAGAATCTGTTGCTATTGTTTTTTAGTTTCATCGAATAGGATGTAGAGATGAGCACATGCTCAAAATTGGTTGTTTTTATGTTTTTTGTTTCGTTTTAATTTCACAGTTTGCAAGAAATTATCATAAAATCACGCCTGAACTGTTTGAAAAAACAAATTTTTAAACAAATAGTCGAATCCTAAACCAAAGAGATGAATATACATTTTCTATTCAGAAAGAAGAATTTTTTACAAATGAGTTTGGTATGCTGAAACATCAGATTAACGAATATAGTCAGTAATTTTCTTCTGTTTGACTCAACTTTTTCCCTTATGGAAGTTTTCAATCAATTCTAAAGCAGCTAAGATAGTGTCTGGTACATCACTTTTTCCATAAACAAGCATGCGAGAAATTGCTAAACCAAATTAGGCATCTCTGAATTTCGTTGGTGTTGTTGCATCCTGATCCTCGGCATCATTCTCGTTATTAGCTTTCAGATGTTCTTGTTAGTTTGCACTATCCAATACCTTCCTATCTGTATATTCTGTTCCAATCATTAAATTAGTGTCCACGTCAATAAAAACTTTAAAGTTCAAATCTGTAAATCCTAATCTCCTTTGTAGATCATTCCACTCTTCGGAAATTATATCCGTAGAATGTTCGTCCTCTTCTTGTGACATCAGTCCAAACTTTTTTCAAATCAAAAAGAGCATCCAACAAAGTCAAATCAGGCATCCCCGTTATCTCATTCTCAGCCTTGAGTAATGTTTTTATGATTCTCTTTCGATAATTAACTTCAAGGTTTTCGATGATTCCTAGATCCATTGGTTGCAATTATGCAGTACAATTCGGTGGTAAGTAATTCATTTTCACGGCTTTCAGTTTTTGCTTCAAAACTTCAGGATGAGTCGGACAATTATTCACAAATAGAAAAACTATTCGATTGCTTCTTTGGAATTTGCGATCAATTTTATTGAGCTTGTCTTCATACATTAAACTGTTCAGCCAAAATCTTTCATTGTTTTTGTAGAGCGCTGATACAAACTTGCCGCCCTTGAAACATTGTGGATTCTTTGATTTGCCTATTACCAGTACCTTTAGTTTTCTATACCAGACATATTCGCGCAGACCATAACAGTAACACTATTTTTTATCTTCTTTCTACCAAAACAAGTGGTCCATGCAATCGCTTAGGTTATGAATATAAATTTTTTTGAAGTATTTTAATAACTCGCTGCCGTACTTCGAGTTACAGAGGTTATCATCACATCGGAATCCAAAATATTCTGCACATTTTCGAGGAATTTTGAATTATCGAGAAATAATAACATGAAAATCATCGAGTTTCAGTCATTTCAAGCAAAAATACAATATAAATGGTTCTCGAAACGTTTTAATATTAGCCAAATAGCCTCCAGGAATGTTTTTTAGGCAAGTGAATAAATCAAAATAGATTATACTTTCTACAGAAAATTGTGAAAACCGTTATATTGAAATCCAAGAGATTCCTATTTTAATCAATTATTTCAATCGTTATATCAGTTAAACTCTATTTATGAAGATAGGATAGAGAATCAGAGAAATTCCCAGATGCATCGTCCGAAATCTCTTGTCTCGTTCGATAGGGTCCCGCCGGAGAAGGTGGCAAATTAGTTTGAAAGTATTATTTTGCATTCTCATATTATCAGAAATAAAATTTTAAAGAATGATAATTTTTCTAATAAAATTTTAAACCACGTCTCCAATAATCTGAACAATAATTTGATTCTAAACTTTAAACAAAATAAAGAGATTAAGCACACATCAGAAGCCGACATTATAATGGTTTGCTTTTGAATGTGTATAGTTATTTGGAAAGGGAAAATGAATGTAGAAACGATATTCCTAACCCCATTGAAATTTTAGATGGTGTTGATTTTCCGAACAAACTTGATGCTAATAGCGTCTCTTTTGGTAAAAATGTATTCATCATTGGTCACACTGATAACTAAAGAATAATTAAGCTAATATTTATTCCGGAAATGATTTCTCAGTGATCAATAAGCCTGAAGCTTCTGCCTTCTTTACGGCCTGCGAGAGACGGGGTGCATTCATTGAACTGATACCGTTTTTTGAAAATTTTCATAAACCCAATACTATATATCTTTTTCAAACTGACTACAAATTTTTGTAGACATCTTGTCTACATATATTTATTTTTCAAAGAAAACCGTTTGTATAACTAAAGGGCCAAAATACACTGTAAAACACTAATCCTCAAGAGTACGCCAAATTCGGTGTATTTTTTAGTTGCTAAATTTTTGAAACACTAAAAAAATTGAATGCACAATAAAAGTCATTGTTTGAAATGAGATGCAACAAATTTCACACCAATGGTTTTCTGCTTATGTATTATTATTGATATATTGCAGTTAACCTTTCATGTGTTCTCCAAATCCCAATGACCTTTTTCTTTTCTGCCAATCGACTGAAAACTTCAAAACTCTCTATCAATATAGGGAAATCTCCATCTGCAATGTATGATTTGTCCCATATTAAAAAAAAAATTTTTTGCTGAAATTTTCTCTGCAATATCAACAAAAATGGTGGTATCTCAATTTTTCGGACAGATAGTACAAGCTTTATCAAGTGGCCAACAGATTTGTAGCGTGTTTCCCTGTATGAGTTCAACATCTTGGATATTTTAGTATATTGTAAAAATATATTTGAGCCTAATGTTTCAAAAAGATAGTAGACTGTAATATATGTTTATTGGGCGATATTATTTTATACTTTGAACATTCAATATTGAACATAAACTTTTCTTCGTGCACCATTACTAAAGAAATGTAACATTCCGGGCAATGCGTTACTATCAAAGACTGTTTATTTGCATCTGCTCTCACATTTATTGTTGGATGTTTGTTTCGAGTGACAAGAACAACACAAAGTACAATGTACACGTACGGGTATTTGAATACAGATAGTGGTTTTGTTGTAAGACTAGTAACATAGAACTGAGATTCACTCGTCAGACACGCTTCTTCGGAACTGTTTGCAATAGCTGAAATGGTCAAACGTACGTTTCTAGTAGTCGGGCAACTCCGATAAGACAAGCCGCAGGTACCTCGGAATTGGTAAGGAGTTTAATTACCAAATGCAAATGCAAATATACTTTAGGGACTCCTGCGCGCTATCTAGAGTGAATTCGGCTATACCGAATACCGTGCCAGGAGCATTGAGCATTTGCCGATAAACGCGAGGCAATACGAACGCAAACAAGGACATCTCAATATCACATTCCTTCTACAATTAATTGCTCTGTTGCACACAGTTAATTACTCAATTATAAAAGATTTTCTTTTTACTGGTTATTAGATAATAATAAATTGGAGGCCTTGGGCAGTAGCGATGTTAGTTTATCAATAATAATAAAGCATCGACAGTTTTCGAACTAGATCTAGTTTCTTACCAAGATGCAAAGATACAATCAGTGAAGTTTAAATACATGTGTAAAGAGATTATTGCTGATGATAGTTACTATTCATACTTTTCAATAACAAAGTTTTTGGTTTGTGTACTTAAAGAAGAATGTTCACAAACCAACAATCTTATAATTTAAAAGTATGAGTAACAAGCGGCATCAGGAATAATCTCTTTGCACATATATATTCAAACTTCATTGCATCTACCTTGCATTTTGATGAAGAACTAGATCTAGTTCGAAGTGTGTGAATGCTTTATTATTAATATATTAACATCTCCACTGATAAAGGCCTTCGATTTTTTATTAATTGATGAATGTTTTTCAGTCAATAGATTATAAATATTCTTAGATTTCAATTATAATTCATGTTAGCTGTTTTTCTCTACATGGTCTTCAATCAATAGTTTTAGAATATTGACTTTTTGTTTTTGAGGAACTAATTTTAGTAAGGTGTATAGTGCCTACAAAATAATACAGAGCAAAATCAGAATATGAATCTCAAGGCCTCGGACTCATTTGAAAATATCAAAATAGTCAATAGTAGCAAAAAAATTTTCAAATAGTAGGAACATAGTATCCTGAAATTTCTAAAATATTACATCGAGGGGTTCACTATTTTTGTTATCTGGTATCCAATATACATCTTCCATAAAATAAAGTGAAATCTCTTCAAATTTTTCAAAATACTCTGAAAGCTTTGAAATTTGTTGAAATCCTTGAATAGCCTCTAAATTCTGTTGAGATCCTTTGAGATTCCTGGAGAACTGGTAGATCTTTTTGAATTAGTGAAAATCCTTGAAATCCGTCAATACAATGGAAACCCTTGGAATCTAATAATTTCTTCTGTAATCCTATAAATCCCTTTGATCTGGTGAAATCTGGCGAAATCCCTTGAAATCTCTAAAATCCCTGAAATCCCTAACTTTCCCTTGGAATTTAATTTAATTTATATCCTAAAGTAACCTAGGAATCGGTTGGAATACCATGATCTTTCAAATATCATTCGTATACTGGATACCTTTTTCAAAATCCTTTGAAATTTTGTGAAATCTTGAACAAATTTTTGAAACCCCTTAAAAATATTGAAATCTTGTGAAATCCTTATAATCCCACATAAATCGAGTAACACGCCGTAACAAATCTTGAAATCTATAATATCTTTCGGAATTCCTGAAAAAAATGTTAAAATCTTTGAAATCATACAAATCGCTAAAAATCACATAAAGTTTTTCAAAATCCCTTGAAATCTATGATATTTTTTTATTTTCTCTAAACTCTTCTAAAATACACGGTATTCTTTTAAATTCTTTTCAAACAAATTTAATCCCTTGTATCTTTTAAATTCCTTTGAAAATTTCTAAAATCCTAAATATCCTGGAAATCTTTAATTATCATAAGCTCTTTAAAATCCTTTGATTTCCCTAGAAAATGGTAAAAATCTCTTATTGTGAAATCCGTGAAAGTCCCACAAAAATCGAGTGAAATCCCGTGAAATATCTTAAAATCTATAATATCTTTCGAAAATCTTCTAAAATCAAATAAATCTTTTCAAAATCTTTTGAAATCTTTGATATTCTTTTAATTCTTTGAAACTCTTTTAAAATTCGCTATATTCTTTCAAATTCTTTAAATATCTTAAAATTCCTTGCATCTTTTAGAATTGATTAAATTTTTTTAATTTCTTGGAATCTTATAGAATTCTCTCAAATCTTCCAAATTCTTTGAAATACATTAAAAAAATTTCAATCTCTATCATGAAATTCTTAATCTTTTAAAGTTTTTCAAACAAATTTGAAATCCATTGAAATATTTTCAAATTTCGATTGTTGAGGTGGCGGATATGTTATTTTAGCTAATCAGCGAAAGTTTGAAAATATGTGTAAGGATAAAGTTTTTTTCAAAATAGAAAGAAAACAGTTTCGCCATTAAAAAAACTGTAAATAAGTGTCAATAGGAAATTGGCATTTTTATACGTTTACAATATACATTAGGTTGATGGAAAAATATATTATTTTCGAAACTAAATTTCCCCTACTGTAGTTTTGTCTTTTTTCTTAATTTTTTGTTATTTGTATATTATATAACTACAATTCTTTTCATTATTACTCGAATCTATTCTTGTAAAAAGGTGTAATATATTTTAATGTTTATTTAAACTTGAAAATGAATAATAATAAATTTAAGAATTCTATGAAGAAAAATTGGTAGATATGACAAACATTAGCAATTCCGGAACATGTTCCATTCTAGGGAATTAAAAATGGATTCGATGAAATATGGAAAATGAATTTAAAAACATTGACTAATGAATATAACTCTAAATTGTTGAATTCTAGATTTGGTGTAAAAAATCTCCTGCATTGAGGTCAATATATATACGGAGGATGCTACAAACAATAAGATGTTTGTTAAAAATAAATTACTTAAATAACAGTTTTTTAATGTGATCACAGATCTATCAGGTACTTCGATTGAATATAAACTAATTTGAATTTTTTGTCCATTTAAATCTTATTTTTTCCTGTTTGTACATTAAATTGTTTTTTATCATCTTATTTTTCCTTATAAAAAAATGTACGTGCGTCTTGCAAGAACTGCGTCATAGTAAAGTGAAGGTAAAAAAGGAAGGTGAAGGACCTTAAGGAAGGAGGATACGAAAATCGACAAAGCCGGTTTTCGAGTCACAGAAAACCCCACAATGAGTAAAAAATTTAATTGGTTTATTTTTATATCATTTTGAAAAGAATATATTTTCAGCTGCACGTGAAGGATTTTAATAAACAGGAAATTTGGAATGTACACAGTATTAAGAAAAAATGAATTCTATTAAAAAATAAAAATGTAATAATGTGGTAAAAAGTGTAGGCATAATCCTTCATAATGTAGGAATAAAAACGTACTTTTTTGGATTTAATTAACGTATTATAAATGTCTATACTTGAACGATAAAACATGTTATGAATTCAAATTATGTTTGTTAAAATAAGAATGCAACGTTACACAGTAATGGAAGTGTTTACATAAATTACAGTATTATCGTTAATAGAATTTGTGTACTAAGCTGGGAAATATTGCACATTGTATCTTGATAATATTAAATTTCACGAGGAAAAATTATATGAAAATGAGAGACTCTCCTTATATTACTAACATACTTTATCTTATTTTTGAAGATAATGAGAGGTATTAGAACTTTACTTAAAAAATGTAATTTTAGTATTCTATGCTCATAAAAATATGTAAGCAAAGGTTTTTAGAGCTTTTGATTACTTATTTAATACCAATAAAATTTTTTTAAATTTATTTTATTTATATTTTATCGATTATTTGCTAAGCTCTCTCATAGAGCGTAAAATGTCCTTGCACTATGCATTAGCACTGATCTCTGATAATTATTTACTTAATTATATATTCATGAACAGTGAAAAAGACAAATAATTGTATTTTTTTACTGCTGGTATTCCCTCAACTCTTGATGATATTTAAAATGTATCTTTTCATTGAAAAAGGGTTTCAAAATAATAGTCACTGCAATCAATTGAACAAATAAGTATTATCGACATGCGCCTTTTGATAGGAATTTGGATGGATTTATACCCTATTTTTTGAAATAATGATTTGAAAAAAAAAGAATTTCCAGTTACATTATCAATAGATTTTTTGTAGATAGGATAGGATTTTTTCCATCTTTCCTATGAACAGGAACAAGTGGTATTTATTATTTAAGAAGTCATGATCTGCAGAAAATAATAACTTTTCACGATTTACAAGGAAAAAACTGTTCAAACAAATGGTAATTCTTAAAAAAATTGCCAAATATTCTATATAAACAAAACATTATTCTTCGCATTCGAGAATTGTGTCAATTATTTCAGAAAATACTAACTTTTCACGTTTTGGAGAGAAAAAAAAAGTATACAAATAGAAATTGTTTAAAGAATTTTCAAATATGTTGAAAGTAATATATTTTTTACATCCATTAACTATATCATATACTCCAAAAAATCGTAACTTTTCACAATTGACTGGGAAAATATATTGTTGAACAATTGAAAATAAGTTTTAAAAAGTACCTTTAAACTTTCCAGTTACTTAGTGAACTAAATTAATGTTGAAAAATTCAAAAAAACACCGTCTTCAGCATGAATTTTCGATTTTTGGATTTTTTTTTAATTTTCCGGGCAGGATACAAGGGGATGGGTTGAGTCAAAATCAAAAGTTATTATGTGGAAATTATTCCTCATACATTTTTTTAGGACATGACTAAACTTTAATTTGCAAAAAGTTAATGACACTTACTTCTTCTTTCAATTTTTTTGTAAGGCAGGCTTTTTCCATTTAAAATGCCATGCTTATTTTTAAAGCCGAGGGGTTGATTTTGATCGATTTATAAAAAATGGTGAATCATTTTTATCGGTTAATCAACAAATTAAAGAGATCGATTATCAAAAATCGAAAGTCGAATTTTCCGACCGTCCCACAATGGGCAAAACCAGGAATTTATTGTTTATGTTGAAGTTGCGAATGTTCAAGTTTGATTTTTATAAATTCTCACAATATTTCTAAGGTCCTCAGACTCTTTCAATTTTTTTTTCTTTCCAACAATACGTCAACAAATAAAGTGTTAAATTAACAACTGCAATAATATGATTTTTTATCTGTAAGAAAAATGCTTAAATAAACTCGCTATTCATTGGACTCAATGCACATATACTTGAGTAACATAAATAATTCATTTAATAATACTAAATTCTGTCAAATGAGGGTTAAAGAAAAATAAAAAAATGGCAAAATTTATTTTTTATTTTAATCTTTTTTTACGCATAAAATAGAAACTACGCGTCCTATCAAATACTAACGTATAATAGATTTGTCATACTTGTTATGATGAACAACTTTTATTTATTAACTTTTTTCGTACCTTGTTACGTTCTTCCCAAACTTTTAATTTTTTCAATGTCATTTTCTACGATTAAAGTAAAAACTATGCGACCTGTCAAAAAATAATAATTTGTAACCAATTTTTCGACCTGATTTTGGTGAACAATTTTTGTCTATTCAATTTTTGTCGTATTTTGTGTCGTTTTTTCCAAAAATAAATGTTTTTAATATTATTTTTTACGATTGAAACAAAAACTACGCGTCCTATAAAAAACTAATTACACACAAAATTGTGGATCGTTTTTGGATGAAGAAATTTTTTGTCCTTATTTTTCCAGTATCTTGCATAGTTTGACCACAAAATGAAATTTCTTATCTTTAATACAAATTTTCACGATCCAATCAAAAAATATGCATTCTATAAAAAAATAGTTTTAACCAGAGTTTTTCATATTTTTAAGATGAACAATTTTGCTTTTATAAATTTGTTCCATACCTCGTATAGTTTTTATGAAGATGGAATTTTGGATTTTTCCAAGAAAATTTGCAATGGATAAAACCAGAACCGTTGGTCGAAAATGGCTGGTTGATGAACCGGTCCTTTCTTTTTTTGCCTTAAAAAATGTGGATATTCGATGAAAACCGACTGAGTCAAATTTCACATATGTCAGTCTATATACTGTAGACAGGATAACTTTCAAAGAAATGATCGGATTGGATTGATCTTTAGCACCATTTTTTAAGATCTAAAAGAAAAGAACAAATTCGTTAGCCAGCTATTTTAAATGAAAATTTCAAGAATTAGAGCATTTTCAAAAATGTTGACACCATTTTTGTCAAGAATAAAAAATTCTATGTACGGCTTTTGGTAGTACTCGGAAATTCGATCATTTATCCTAACGACTTTTTTTGATGAAAAAAAATTATCAAAGTTATATCATTTTCCAAATCAAAAGAAAAAAGAAAATGTACATTTTAATCCAAAGGAGGCACGATATGAAAAGAAGTTGAGAAAAAAAGCGTTGCTTTTTAAAGCTATACAAGAATATTAGAACAACTTTTTAGTAATGGCAAATCAACAAAAATTGCAAAAGAATTGACGAAAATTGTGCACCCAAAAAAGATCTACAAATTTGTTACCAATCACTTTATGATTTAATGCGTAGTTTTTGTTTTATTCGTAAAAAACAAAATTAAAGATAAAAAATAACATTTTCGGACAAACCACACAAGCATCGAAAAAATCAAAAGACGAAAGCTTTTCACTCAAAAAAGAGCTACAAATTTGTTATTGATCATTTTTCGATAAGACGCGTATTTTTTTGTTTCAATCGAGAAAAATGACATTAAAAATAAACAAATCAAATTCTTGGCCAAAAAGACACAAGGTACAATAAAATGTTTAATAACAAAATTGTTTTCAAATTAGATCTGCAAATTTGCTTTTGACCTTTTTTCTCACGAGACACGTGATTAGAATGTTTTCGTCAAAGCCGAAAGAGTTTTAACCAAAGAGAATTCACAATCACTAAATTTCAGTTGTCGCTGGTTTGACTTCTAATTTTAAGAGTCCTATGCAAAAATGTGGGGGAGCCGAGACGCAACAGGTGCGCGCCCTAGGCGCGCTCAAACTTGCGAGATTTTTTTTTTCTTTTATACAATCACGGGCTGACTATAATATATCCGTAAATATATGAGGATTTATAAAAATGAAAAATATTTCACAATATCATGGCTCAATTATAAATTAGCATTCTAACACACATTTTAGGTGTATATATACAATATATAATATATATAATATATAGTATATAACTTAATTTCAGGGTTTTGGTCACGTTTTCAAGATTCTCTTATGTGGGAAGAGGGGAGAAATAAATAAATTTAAAACTCGTGTTTGCTAGTCCGGTAAATAAATTCATTTGCATACGCTTCTCGGGAATTGAGTGTGGGAAGGCAGGAGAGTGGAGGTTGGAGGATCAGCAAGGAAAAAGGATTAAGTACTGTGATGACTGCACTCGATTTCGCATGCCGATTTCTCCATCTGCAATTATAATAGTTTTCTTTCCAGTTTCCGAGGTTAGCGTTAAATTATCGACGTGTCATTGAATGGGCGAGGAAATAGTTTAAGTTTTCAGCACTTCCGCGATAAGATTTATGAACGTCGCGAAATAACTCCCGCAGTTTCTTGCGATTCATCATCGGCCGTTGTCGTTGGAAAGAGTGCTGTGCAGCTGAACGATGCTGCAATCAAGCTAACGTTTCTTTCTTACCAGAAAAATAAAAATATAAAAACAAATTTCATTCGATAATGTGAAACAAAAATGACCATGTGCCACGGAAAGTCTGGGTCACAAATCATAAAGATGGATATTTAGTGCCAGAGAGCAATGGATAATTTCACGTTGACTTATTTCCAAAGTTTCTTCACTGATGACTTAAAAGACTTTGGCAATTAGCAGGTAAATATAATCAGTGAATAGATAATTATGTTTTTCACATTCGAACTTTCTTTTTCAAAAAATAGCTTTTTTACACTCTTTAAAAGCATGCAGAAAAAAAATTGAGTTTGAAATAATTTCGTAGTCAAATTGAGATTTCTACGTATTATATAATCATAACATGGTGCCCTCAAGCGTAAGAATCTCAATCTGACTACGAAATTATTTCCAGGCCACTTTTTCTTCTACGTGACTTTAAAGCGTATAAAAACAGATTTTTTTAAAGTAGAAAGAAAGTTTCAAAAGTAGTTTTTTTTTCTAAAAAAATCAATTTTAAAGCAAGCCCCATGAAGTTTAACACGTATTTGCCCTGAGAAAAAATGAAGTTTCTGTAAATTTTCTTCAGAATCATCAACATTTCTCTTCATAATTAGCGATAGGATACGAAAAAAATAGTACGTTTTAAATATCACCTTCATAAGTCTGTATTATAGGGTCCCCAAAAACCCCATAAGTGAAAAAATGAGTTTGGCGAGTTTTTGGCGTTAATTATGTTTTTTGGCGGGTTTCTTATGCACCTTGTTTCTAATACATAAAATAATATTTTATACTGATAACTGCATGTATACATAAATTGTTTAAACAATTAATTTTTTTTTTCAGCAATTTTCTCTTAGAATAGAGTTAGAAAGTCGCGGTTTTTTTTACAATTTAGCACTTTTTATCCAGTTTTTAAGTATAATGAGGTCATACTTAATTATTGTTTGAAAAAATAATTGTTTAAACAATTTATTATAGTTGGCAATAATTTTCGCTTAGAACATTGCTAAAGAATTGCAGTTTTTCCAAGCATGTTGGACTGTTTGTCCAATTTTTGATAAGAGTGAGATAAATAATTAAAGTTAACAAAATTATTTGTTGAAACAATTTATCAATATTTAAAATAATATTATTATTAAGTAATGCTAGAAAGTTGCGGGTTTTTCTGAAATATTAAACTTTCTGTCCACTCTTTACCTAAAGTTTGGTAATAATGATCAAAATTTAACAAAAAATAATTGTTTAAACTAATTATTATTGTTGAAAGCCATCTCCTATAGTAATGCTAGACAGCTGCGATTTTTTCTGAACTTTTCCACTTGTCAATTTTTCACTTACTTAGTAAAGTAATAATTAATGCAAGTTAAGAAACATAATTGTTGAGACAATTTATTATTGTTTATAATTATCGCTTTTTTAACAAAATAGTTCAATCTTTCACCAAATAGATATAGGTTCAATCAACAAAAATGAATTTGGAACCAAATAGTTAAATTTTTAAATAAAAAAAGTTTTTTTAACGAAAGATGGAATTTTCCAAATTTTTAGTTTAAAAAACTAATTCGAAAACAAAACGAATATTTAACCTGTTGATTAATCCAAAAAAGACGAATTTTTAACCAAATGATTTGATTTTCTACTAAATTTCTTCCAACTGAAATGATGAATTAATTGTAGCAACTTTTTAAAAAGTTGTTAAACTTTAAATAGAGTACATCATTTTTTAATTACAAAAATAATAATATTAAACAAAATAGTCGAATCCTCAACCAAATCAGATTAATTTTAAACCGAAAATTTGTATTTTCAACCATAAAAGGTGAATTTTCAATTAAAAAAGACCAAATTTTAACAAACTAGTTGAACTTTCAACCTACAATGTGAATCCTAGTGGTCGAAATTTTCAAACAAAAGAGATTAAAATGCAACCAAAAATAGTTTAATTCGAAGCCAAAAAGACGATTTTTTAAAATTACAGTTAAATTTAAAACCCAAAAAGTTGAATCTTCAACAAAAAAGTTCATTTTTAACCAAGACAGGTTACTTTTCTACCATAAATAATAATTTACAACGAACAAGGAATAGAGGTTAAAGTCAACGTTTTGAATTTTCATCTAGAAAAGATCAATTTATAATTAAAAATTTCATTCTCAAACAAAAAATAGAATAGTAATCTTTCGGTTTGAAAAATTAATTTTTACTAATTGTTTTTTATTAAATACCTATATTTTCAACCAAAGAAATGACCTTTTATATATAATGATGAGTCTTCAAAAAACAAAACAAAAAAGATTTTTCAACAAAAGAGTTCAACCCAAAAAATGATTTTTTAACCAAGAAGATCAATTTTCTAAAAACGAAATAGTTACATTTTCAACGAAAAAGATGAATATTTGACCAACAAAAATTATTTTTTAACAAAGTATCTCAACTTTCAACCAAGTATTTGAATTTTTAAATAAAAAACATGACATTTAAACAAAATAGTTACATTTTCATAAAAACTATTACATTTTTAATATAGTACAATTTTTATACAAACTGTATGTTATCTTAGTTCGTACCGTTATTTCCAGTTACTGCCCCCCCACCCCCCGCCCCAGTTGCTAACCGTAGATAAGAATAAGAATTTATGCTTTAAAAATTAAAATTCAAAGCTTTTCTGTGAACTGTCGATCGTCTAGAAAACAAACACGATTTTTCAGTCTCGGAGAATTTTAAAATTAATGTATAAAATTAATTATTTCATTGAATAATAATTCATTAATAATTACACAAATTTTGTTTTTATTTTGAACCACACATTTTCAATTTTAATAAAATTGATTGAATTTGTACCAAAAAGGATGAATTTTCAAATAAAAAAGAAGAAATTCCAACACAATTGTTGGGTTCGCAACCAAAAAATATTTTTTAATCCAGAATAAATTATTTTATATGAATATAATTTTCCGATGTTGCTCGAGAAATTCACAAAGATTTATGAAAATTTCGAATATATCAGAAAAGTATCTAGAAAATTTCTGAGACATTTTTTTCTATTTCAATGGATTTTCTCAAATTTTTAGAAAAATTGGAGTATTTTGAAAGATATTTTTACGTTTGGACAACATTTGAGAATATTTTATTAATGTCCGGAAATCTTGCAAAGTTTCCAAATATTTTTAATATCTTAAAAATTCCAAATATTCTTCTTAAATGTACTCTTAAATTTAATTTTCCTCAAATCTTTGTTTTGTTCTAAGTAATTGAAAATATTTTCAAATTTTTTTTCTACTTTTTCAAATCTTAAAATTGTTTTGAATATCGTTTCATATTATTCAAATTTTCCCTAAAATTTTGAAAAAGTTACGTGAAAATCTTCCAGATTCATTTTCGAATAAATCATTTAAAAATCTTCCAGATTCATTTTTGAAAACTTTTGAAATCTTTTGGAATGTTTTGAAACCATTTCAAATCTTTTGTTTGGAATCTTCAAAAATATAGATTTTGTTTTAAATTTGTTAAAATCTTTTTAATTTTAATATTTTTTTTGTATGTTTCAAAAAGATTTTATACATCTCATAACCTTATTTGATCTTTTTTTAATTTTGTAATCTTGCAAAATTGAAAAACTTGACTTTAAGATCTTCTACATATTTACCAAAATTTAGGAAATTATCCAAAATGTTTTTGAATCGTTTTGAATTTAATTAATTTGAAATTTTTATTTCAAAATCTTGAAAAATCTACGTTTCCTTTAAAATTTGTTGAAATCTTTTAATATTGCACATTAGTTTTTTATCTTCTTAAAACTTCTAAAACTTCGCAATATCGTTTTAAATAATTCCTGCAAAAATCTTAAATCCTGAAAAATTTATTTGAAAAAAGAAAAAAATGTCTACCAAAAGGAATTTTGGAATTTTTTTTATTTTACAGAATCGTACAAAATTGTGGAAAAAAATTAGTAGTTTGAAAGGTATTTAAGACATTTGATTCTTGGAAAAAATTAAGAAATTTTTTTAAAATGTTCGGAGATCTTTCAAAGTTTTCAAATATTTTTAGTCTCTTCAAATTTCCAAAATTTCCTAAATATCTTTTGAACTAACTCAAATTATTCCTTAAATTGTTTCTAAATTTTCTGGATTCATTTCCGAAAATCTTAGAAATCTTTTGTAATATTTTATAATCTTCTTAAAATTTTTTTTTGAACGAATGTTAAAAATAAAGAATCACTTCAATTATTTCCGAAAATCTAAAGAAAAACATTTTATTTTCTTCAAAGCTTTAAAATCTTTAGAGAAGTTCAAAATTTTATTTAAAAATTTTCCAAAAACTGCAATTTGTTTTCAGTAATTTTTTATTATTTTGAAAATTTTATAAAAACTTCTAATTATCTCTTAAAATGGTTCAAACCTTTCCTAACATTTTTGAAGAATTCTGCAATATTATGCAAAATTGTCTTCAACAATTTTTTTAATATTCATTTAAAACAAACGCTGTAAAATAAAAAATAATCTTTTCATTTTTCAAAAAATCTTATGGAAATTTTATTATTTTCTCAAAAACATTTTCAATTTCTTAAAAAGCTTCTAAATTTTTTGTTCCAAATCATTAAAAACCTACCTCTCTTTAAACTTTTCTGAATATTTTCTTTAAATTAATTTTTCAAACAAAAAAAATAATTTTAAATTTCCCTGAATTTTTAAGAAAAAATGTTATTATCTTAAAATCTTCACAATTTTGATTCAAAATCTGCAAAAATGTCAATTTTGTTTAAAATTTGTCGGTGCCGGTAATTGTTTGGTTACTGGTATCGACAGTGAAAAAAATTACTTTCCAATATTACATAATAATTAAAATTAAAATTTCTTTAATATCTAATGTTTAGAAACATTCAGAAATAAATTTTTACATCAGATAGAATTACTTATTTGCAAATTCTTTATCAATAGATAAATAAATATAACCTAGTTCAATATGGTCAAGGGGTCATAAAAAGAATTCTTTTGTCATTTTTAAAACGTTCGTTCAAAACGCTAAGAACGGAATTTGACTATTAATTAAAATTATTAAAATATATTATCAATAGATCATCATTTGCAATTTAAATTTTCTCCTTTAGAAATGAATTTTTGGAATTTAAATTCCTTATTTGGAATAAGTGATTTACAAATTTTGAGAAAATGCAAAAGAACAAAATGAAAGTAGCTACTTGAAGTCATATATTTGATTTTACATTTATCAGGCAAATTATAATTTGAAAGAAAAATATTAGTTTTAACACAAAATAATAATGTCTAGTACCTATTTATTTTTCTTTGTATATTTGCATTAAGATCATATAAATATAATTCTCCTATGTTATCTAGAAAATTTCTAAGAAATTTTTTTTACAGGATTTGACAAAATTTTAGGTCAAATTGTGACTTTAAAGTCACAATTACGTTATTTCCGCGAATCAAGAGTTTAAACGTAACGATTATGTAATTGCTTTGTTTCAAACAGCCTTATTACTCATCGCGCCTCATTCTTTCACATTGCAAGTTTCAAAGAAGACACTACCTTCATTAGTCTTGTAGTCGAAGGATTGCCGTATGCATTGATGGAAAAAAGAAAACATTTCGAAACCAGTTTTCGCTTCGTCTTCCGTTCATAAACATGAAAATAAAAAAAAAAATAAACAAGTGTTTCCTTAAAATGGATTTTTCTACTTGACAACTAAATAAACGGTGAAATATGTAGTTTAATTTTACAAATGCAAAAGTTCTTTTTTTAAATTCCGCGACATTTCCCTGATGTTTTCCAGACTAATTGTTTATTGTCTTTAAATATTTATATTTATTTAACAATTGTACTTTTGTAACTTTCCTAATATAGAATCTTTTATCAAAGTAATAAAACAATATTATAAATTTATCAATTTTTTATTTATTATTCTTTCTTCTGCCACAGCCTAATGTACTTGAAAAAAGTGAAAAAGTGTCAAAAAATTTCTAACACTAGTGGTGACTAGAAAGTGATTAAAAGTGACAAATCTGGAATAATGTGAGTAATTTTTTGTTTATATTTTAAAGAAAATATTCGGAATGGAAAATTCCCGAAATTATAAAATTGCAAAAATGATAGAATTGCAAAAATATAAAAATATCGTCCTAAAAATTTCTCGAGGGTTTATAATATTACCAAATTTTAAAATTTCCGAATAATTAAATCAGTCAGAAAATTTCCGAATCATAAAATATCCGATACTGCAAAATTCAGGACATTTAAAAATTATAAAATTTAACAAATTTTTAAAATTTTCTACAAAACAGTTGAATTTTCTACAAAGCAGTTGAATTTTCAAAAAGAACAGACAGATTTCATACAAAAAAGTTGAATTTTCAACGAAGTAAACTCAAAACTATTAATATTGTGAAAACAAAAATTAATTTTCAAGAACTCAGTTTGGATTTCAACCGAAGAATTAAATTTTTAAACTAGAAAAAAAATTTTTTTAACAGTAAATGTAATAATTGTTATTTCGACTAAAAAAAAGTTTCAATTTTAAATTAAAAACAGTTGAATTTGACCAAAAAAGGCAAATTTTCAACAAAATACTTAGATCCTCAACTAAAACAGATTAAATTTCAACCAAAAAGTTACATTTCGATAAAAGAATTAATTATCTACGAAAAAGATGAATTTTCAAAATCATACAAAAATGTTCAAACAAATAATTAAATTTTCCACCAAAAGGATTAGTTTTTACCAATAAATACACATTTTTAACAAAATATATGCATTTTCAATCGGCTAGTCTAATTTTTAATTATAAAAGATCAATTTTTTGCCTGAAAATCTGAATTTTCAACATAAAAGGTAATTTTTGATCATACACATGAATTTTTTGAAAAGATTAAATTTGTATAAAAAGAAATGAATTTCCAAACCTAAGGGAAGAATGGTCTGAAGTAATCGTTTCAATGAATCAAAATTTGTATTTATTATAAATTCACTCTATTATTTTCAATGCTCTAAATTGGAGAATGAATGAACAAATTTATAAATTTTCAAAATTATATCGTCTTACGCAATTTTAAGTTGGAAACATTAAAAATTGAGAGATTGCACTTTTTTTTTAAATTGAACACTTTTTAAATTCGAAGTTAAATTATTTTTATGTTAATTTGTTCTGAATGAATAAGTTTTCAATTGTCATTCACATATCAAAATTTGTTTTGAATATATAAAAACATTCTCTTGGAACAATATTTTTTTACTGAAAAATCACTTAGAATTTTCCCAGGAACCTTGAAGAAAAATTTATTATCATGAAACCTTTCAAAATCCTTAAAAAGCTACATCATTTTATTTGAAAACCTTCAAAAATCTATATTCTATTTCACATTTTTTGGAATATTTACAAATTTTTAATTATTCTTGAAAAATTTTAAAAACTTCTCAATATCTCTTAAACTTATTCCAATTTTTTTCCAAATTTACAACTGTTCAATTTTTATTCATCCATCAAAATTTGCTTTCACTTTAAAATATTCTTGAATATTCTTTTTAAATTAATTTTTCAAAATAAAAAATCATTAAAAATTTTCCCTGGATCATGTTAAACCTTTCAGAATCCTTAAAAGCTTCAAAGTTTTATTTGGAAACTTCTTAATATTTACTCAACTTACTAGATTTTTTTCTAAATGAATACATTTTTATTTGATATTTATACGTCAAAATTTAAAATTTTCACTTAGAAATGAAATTTTTTTAATTAGAAGAATTAAAATTAACATTGTAAACTTCAAAGTTTAAGTTTAGCATTCCGAAATTTTAACCATTCAAGGCCTTCTGTTTCAAACTATTCAGTTTCAAATTGTTTAGTTTTGAATAATTCATTTAAAATTGTTCATTCAAAATAAAGAGTCAAACATTGCTGACTATTAAAAAATTGTTTTTTTTTCTCAATTACAAATTTCCAAATTGAAGTCGTTAAAAATTGTATATTTTAGAATGAAACAACAGATAGTTTCTAAAGTTTCAATCGGAATTTTACATTTGATTAACTACTAAGGCTTTCGAATCGAAACATCAATCAATTATTATTCAATTTCGAATACATGAACTACATTTAAATTTTGAAAATCATTAATTAATTTATATTCACAGTTAATTAACTTAAAAAATTTTTGTCAACAAATTTCGGTTTCAAAAGATATTAATCTTGTATTGTGTAAGTCTTCAAAACTACATTTTAATATTCTTTTAATTGAAAATGTACTCTTCAAAATGAAGATGTGCAATGTACAATTTTTTTGGTAAAAGATTTTAGAATTACACCTTGTAAACTGAATGATATCATGACTGAAAAAGTTAACAATTCAACTTAGCATTTAAAAAAAAAGTTGGAATGAAACTTATTTTAAGTTGCATTATATACCTTGTGATATGAAATTTGTGATTTTTCATTTGATTGGATAGATTTTTCTTCCAAAAAGTTGTGAAAATCCCGGACAAAAAAGGAATTCACTGTCATTTCCCGCCCTCAAAAATTCCGATCATTTCCCGGTTTCCCGGTCCAGCGGCCACGAGTATTTATTATTTATTATTTAGTATTATATTTCAGAATATAATTATGCTTCTCGAATGACAATACGTATTTCGTGCTTGGCAGCTTCACACTTTTTCTTCAAAGAAACAATTAAAATTATATAGTTTTGAATAATTCTGACATTGAAGTATTTTAATTATATTTCTATATAATAAAGTAAGCAGACTTCAATGTTTGTAAACATATTGATAAATCCAAAAATAGTAAGCTTTCGCCGAAGTTTTTTACTTCTTTTTAAAAATATTTTTATACTTTACGTTTAAGTTTTTTTTTTCAATTAAACTAATTTTTCCTTTTTCAAAACGCACTAGCTTCGGATTTTCAAGTCTTATTCTTTTTTAATTTCTGTATCCGCGCCTATCTGTTCTCAACGGTATAATTGCCATTAGATTATGCGGTCAAAAATATTACGTTAAATAATTTATCCTTTTAGACGTATAGTGGGTCAAGCGAAACCGACTCGTTTGAAGCACCTTAATTGCTTTATATTAAAAATTGTTCAACTAATGAAAGGTTCATCTGAAGGTAAACTCAATCCTATTGTAGTGACATAATTCCGTCGCGAGACTGTAATTCAAAGCAAGGTGCGGATTACAACGGATTACTGATTGTTTCACATTACAAATTATACGAGCTGATTCAGATTCATCCCTAATTAAATCAGAGAGATGGATTCTATAATTTACTCATTATGATCCACACGTACACCTGGCCTAAAGGAAACAACCGCAGTATAATTGACTTCGTTATTGCGGATGAAAGACTAAGGGAACTAGATAAAGATACAAGAGTCATGAGGGGATCCGAATGCAATACTGATCATTACCTTTTAGTCTCCAAAATAAACTTAGGGC
>JAABKJ010000244.1:0-54977 GCA_011634705.1 Andricus grossulariae
GATCATCTCACAAAGCTTGACCCCCCTCCCCCCCCCCACCCAACCAGCGTGACTCCACAAATACGACACATCCCCTCTTAAGTCAACATTTTTACTTCAAAATTTTTTTATAAACACCTGAAATAAAACAGATTTTAACAACGCTAAATGCTCTCAAAACAGGGAAAATAGGATGATTGATCATGAAAATAGAATAGGGGAATAAATTCTTTTAAAAAAATGAATGTATAAGTACTATATTAAATTTGATATGGAACGCTTAACGAAATATATTGTATTTTTAACAAAATAGTTGACTTTTCAACCAAAAAATATTAATTTTCTACTGAAAGAGATGAATGTTCAACGAAAGTGTCGAGTTTTTAAGAGGAAATCTCGAATGTTTTAGAAAACAGGTGACTTTTAAGTATGAAAAGATGAATTTTCAACCAAGAAAGATGATTCTTCAAGCAGATAGTTGAATATTGAAGAAAAACATTATTTTAGACAAAACGGTTGCATTTACAACGAAATAGTTGAACTTTCAAGCCAAAAAGAGACAATTTTTAACGAAATAGTTGAATTTTCAGCCTTCAAAGGCTAATTTTCAAACAAAAAAGAATTAACTTTAATGACAAAAACTTGCATTTTTAACCAAACAGTCGAATCTTCAAGCCAAAAAGACGAATTTTTTAGAAGATAGTTGAATTTTCAACCAAGAAAGATGAATTTTTAATCCAAAAAGATGAATTTTCAACAGTTATATTTTGAACTCAATAATTCAATTTTCAACAAAATAGTTGAATTTTTAACTAAAATTATGAATCAACAACAACCTAAATGCATTTTTAACAAAGAAGTTCCACTTTAAACTACATAGTTTAATTTTTGACAAAAAGAAATTCTTAAAAATGGTAATAATTGATATTTCTAGCAAAAAACATTTTAATTTAAAATCAAAAACAGTTGAATTCACGACGTTTTCGTAAAGCAAAAGTTATTATTGAGTGAACAATATAATTTTAGCCAAAAAGATGAATTCTGAACGACCTATGTACAATAATTAATATTTCAACCAAGAAAGACGAATTTTCAACCAGGAAAGATTTTTTAGTCAAGAGAGATATTGCAACCAAATATTGAATTTTCAGACCAAAAAGGCAAATTCTCTAAAAAAACATTTGAATTTTTTACGATAATAATAGAATTTTCAACCCAAAAAGACGAATTTTCAAACAAAAAAATTATTAACTTCAATCATAAACAGTAGCGTTTTGAACCAAATAGTGGAATCTTCAAGCCAAAAAGACGAACTTTTTAGAAGACATGTAATTGAATTTTCAACCAAGAAAGATGAATTTTCATTCCAAAAAGACGAATCTTCAACAAAGCAATTGTATTTTCGATAAAAAAGATGACTTTTTGACAATATAGTTGAAATTTGAATAGCATAGTTGAATTTTTAACCACACTGTTGAATTTTCGACCTACAAAGCGGAATTTTCAACCCAAAAGGACGAATTTTCTGTTTAAAAAAGATGCATGCAACGTCGAAACAGTTGAGTTTTCAACTAAATAATTTAATTTTCAACAAAGTAGTTGATTCTTTAACAGAGTAATTCAATTTTCAACAAAATAGTTGAATTTTTAACTATAAATTATGAATCTTCAACAACAAAAATGAATTTTTAACAAAGAAGTTTCATTTACAAATAAAATAGTTTAATTTATAACAAAAAAATGAATTCTCAACGAGAACTGTAATAATGGATATTTCAGTTAAAAAGGACTTTCATTTTAAACAAATAACAGTTGAATTTACGACGTTTTCGTTAAGCAAAAGTTATTATTGAATCCGCAAAAAATGAATTTAACAAAGAAGTTCCATTTTCAACCACGTACTTGAATTTTCAATGAAAAAGATTAGTTCTCAATGAAAAATTTAATAGTTGATACTTTAACAAAGAAAAAATTTAGTTCTAAATCAAAAACAGTCGCACTGAACCAAAAAGATGAATTCTTAATGAAAAATGTAATAGTTAATTTAATTTAGTTAATAATAGGACTGTCAACCAGAAAAACTAATTTTCAACAAAACAGGTAATTTTTTAAAAGCCAAATAGTTGAATTTTCAACTCACAACGATCAATTTTCAGCCAAAAATAATTAAAACTTCAACCAAATAGTCTAATTTTTAATCAAAAGAGATTAATTATGAGCCAAAAATATAACAGTACACTTTTCACTTAAAAACTATAAACTTTAAACGAAAAATTGTTGGATTTTCTTATTGGGTTCTATTAATTCGGTTCGCATTTAAGCGAAAAAACGAGAAAAAGGTGAACTTTCTTGAAAACAGGGAAAACAAGAGGAATTCTTTTTAAAAAATCGGGCACAGTGCGGAATAGGGGAATTTACTTGTAAAATAAAATCACTAATTCTTTATTTTTTCAAGCGTTTCACAAGCCGTCACAAAACCTGTCAAACCCTACCCCTGGCAGTGTGGCGTAGTTGTTAAATGGCCCCAACTTCCTTATTTTGAACAAACGCTAATAAATCAATTAAGATTACGAATTCAACGTTCTATAAGATAATTTCAAATTTAACCTAAACATAAAAGACAACTTGAAATTACAATAATTTATATAATTTTGAGCGATTACGAAAATTTCTCCATGTTCCGCTAAATGGCTACATTAAAAAGGTTCATTACTCAAGTTCTAATCTATAACTTCTAATTAATGTCAATTACTGTTAACGTTTAAAAATAGAATGTTGAGAAAAATAGAATGCTAACTAAAGTTAATGAAGCAAATTTGAAACTAGTTTCTTATTATACAGAACTTGTGAAATGCTATACATTTACTGTTTGCCTACAATATTTTAAATTTAAAACAAGGAATCTCTGAACTAACTTCCTAAATTATAAAAATGAATTTTATTTCAATGCGAGGATTCAATATGACTTGCAAAATTCTTTTGTCTACGTACATTTATCTGCCTTTAGTTAGCGTAATTTTCTTGAACATAAAATCTATTCTTCACGGTAGAAAAACTCTTGAGTAACAGGTGTCCCTTTGAAATGATTATCCTATACATATTTTAATGTTTATCACCGTTTTTCATATTGATTTCGAATAGGTACCTACAAAACAATAAAAATCGCGAGCTGTAAGAAACATCTTGCAAATTTACTGATCATATTGATTTCCAATGAAATATTAAAAAGGTTACATTCTGTTTCACAATCCTATGTTTTTAGGATCCTACCTAAAAAAAAGTAATGTTACCAAATATCTCGAAAATAGCAGACACATTGTTATCGAAAACCTGTTTGGTTGCGACACTGCGTGAATATGACTTTAAAACGTTTCCAAATATTATTGATAAAAGAGAACATTTTAATTGTAAATGATTTTTTAATATTGAGAAATAATTATGTTCTTAAAAATTTGCAGATTTTGCTATCATACTATAAATTTGTAAATTTTTTCACATTTTCAAAGAAATAAGAACAATTAAATTATGGGCAAAAACTTACGTTGAAGAATTCGAAAAAACTTTAGAAGTTTTTTTAAAATAATTTTGAAAGATTTCCGGTGATTAAATATTGTATAAAAGATTTCTGAGAAAAATGTTAATGGTTCAGATTTATTTAAAAATATTAATTTTAGGTTTTTAAGATTTCAACAGGTGTAAACAAACCGGAAGATTTTAAGACAATATTTTTATATTTGCAAGAATTAACCAAATTTTAGGCAAACTGAGTTTTGAAAGTTTTCAAGAAAATTAAAATAAAATTCTTAATATCCTTGGGAACATTTCAAATTATTTTTAATTTGAAAAATTAATATTAAGAAAACAGGAAAAGATTTTTAAAAAAATTCCAATGATTTCCTAATATTTCAAAACAGAATCTAGAAGATTTTAAAGAAAAATGTTAAATTGTTCAAGATTATAACATTTCAGAGATAATATATAATATTTTAGAAAAAATTTCGAGTAAGTTCAAGAGATATTCAGAAGTTCTGAAATCATTCAGAAATAATTTAAAACTTGTAAAGATTTCAAAAAAATTAAAAATAGTGGATTTTGGAAATTAAAGGTTTCAAGAGAATGAAGAAATTTTCTTTAGATTTCTAGAAAAAATTAAAAATGATTTTTTATTTTGAAAAATTAATTTAGCGAGAATATTTAAAAAGATTTTAAAACATCTTAAAAGATTTCGAAAATCGTCGAAGAAGAATTTGAAAGATTCTAAGTACATTATTTTAATTTTGCATACTTTTTAAAAAGTTTTAGGAAAAAGTAGAATCATTAAAAGATATTTAGATGGTTTAGAAGTTCTGAAAATATTTAAAAACGAATTTTCTTGAGATTTATGGGAAAGTTTTAAACGACTTTTTATTTTGAGAAATGAATTATAAGAGAAAATTGAAAAAGATTTCAAAACATTTCAAATGATTTCCTAAAATTTCGAAAGATTAAAAGATTTTCAAAAATTGAGTAAATAAAAGAGATATTTAAAAGATTTGAAAAAATTACAAAATAATTTTAAACATAAATGAAAAAAAATGTAAGAGAATAAACAAATTTTCTTAAAATTCCTATGAAAACTTGGAATAATTTTTTGTTTAAAAAAATTAAGGCTCCAAGAAAATTTAAACATTTCAAAACAATTTTTAAAAATGTGGAAAAAAACGTGAAAGATTTTTAAGAAATTAAAAAAAAAGTTTAACTTTTTTAGATTTTTTTTTCGACACTTTCTGAAATCTTCAAAAATCTTTTTAAATTTTCTCAAGAATCTCAGGAAAATTATATTTTTATGTAACTTTAAAAACGAACTGATAATACTCATTTCCTTGTTCTCAGATAACATAATTTAATTTTAGCTGGAATTTAGATGCCTAAGATCTTTGAACAAATAAAAAATTATTCGAAATTTTTATTTTGTGTTAACAATTATTTTTATCCCGTGAAATGATGAGAGTATAAATTAAATTTAAAAGATGTTCTCTTCCTCTAACTCAGCGTCTTAATTCGCCCCTGACATCCTGATTCTTGCAGTAATGCATCAATATTTAAATAACAATTCACACTCGTCTAATATTGATTCTCATTTACACGGCATAATTTTTGAAAATTCTTCCTTTCAAGCAATTTTAACTCATGAATAAACGATATTAGAAGCAGTTTTCAAAAAAAGAGAGGCTGAAGTCTAAACTTATAATATTCATCCTTGGATTCCCCGTTTATTTATTTTTATTTTTTAAATGCAGCATTGGAAGTTTTGACAAAACACAAGCGCGAATTGCAATAGATAAGATAAAACTGTTTGCGCAAATTTGAAATTACGTATCTATTCAATGACACGACAATACAAGTTAAACCTGAATTTAAAATATTAAAAAATTGGTGAAAAGTTAACAATTTGAAGAAATGTTATAAACAGCTGTTATTTCTAAAGGAAAACAAGAAATGCCAAAGAAATTTGTCTCCTCCGTGTGGCGTCCTTTAGACTCGTGGGCAATTATTCTTAATAAAAATAACATTTACACGCTTTCCCTATTCTATAAACTTCTCAAATTACAAAACTCACTCTAGAAGTTCTAGTTTTCTATATTTAAACTCTACTGTCCCTGTTTTACTTATTCGACTAAATTGATTTTATAGTTGAGAATAATGATTTGAGACTAAATTTCCTTTGAGAGCAGGTGCTTCGCAGAAAGTAGCACTAAAAAAATCCAATTATCGGCAGACCTGATTTAATAACGGACTTCACTTCCTATGGAAAATGGCTTTACACAGGGGCGAGTTTCTACCTCGAAAAAGGGCGATAGACACTAAAAATTTCTCCTTACCGTATGACCATTGTGGGATCCGTGTTCGAGCCAATTTTGCTGTTGCGATCGACAACCTCCACGGGAGCCACTTTGATCGCTCACGAAAGCAAAAATAATTGTTCAATAAATACTCGAATCGAAGTCTTGTGCGATGCGGATTTGCGATGCATCGAATGATTTATTCACGACGAATGATTTAGTTTGGAAAAATTTAAGGGAAAAGAATGAGACTCGCGGGGATTCATGTTTACGAGTCTCCTACGACTGTATTGACCACAACACAGGATTCGTAGAACGCCAACTTCTCTCTCGAGTTTTCCAGCCGATTTTTCACTTTTTGTTCGCTACGCGAAGAAACTCGGACGCGTTTTACGAGATCGAAAGAGCTATTGAGCCCGGTTAGTACTTGTGCGCGAAAACAACAATTGTTTTCGCGTTAGAACGAGTGTTAAACAGGCCACAACACGCTTACAAAAGCATAGGCGTTGAACAAGGATCGCTGTGAAACAAGGACACACAAGGACGGAAGTGTAAGTGTAGTCGCGACTCGCGATAGGGGTGGGGGTGGAGAAGCTTCTCAGTTCAGTTCTCCGCAGAGAAAAATTTATCGAAGGTGCAACAAGGACTGCAACGTGTCGAGTCTTGATTGTCTCTAGTTCGGGAATAACCGCTAAAGCGCTGCAGTGCACCTTTCCTCCTAGGGATGTGAGTCGACGAAACGTTTCACTGCTTTCACTGAAACATTCCAAATTTTACTGAAACGTTCGGAAGTTTCACAATATTATTAAATTCAGTTGAGAAATATTATTAATTTCCATTAAAACGATTTAAACTCCTACCATTTCAAGTAGAAATATTGCCTTTTCAACAAAATAGATCAATTTTTAACCAAATAGTTGAATTTCCAACCCAAAAGATGAATTTTCTACTAAAAAAGACAAATTTTGAACTAAAAGAGATCAATTTTCAACCCAAAAATAGAATAGTTGATTTTTCAGTTTAAAAAATTAATCTTCAACCACAACAAAAAGCGAATTTTCAACAAAATAGATACATTTTCAACCAGAGAAATAAATTTTTAATCAAAAATAGAACAGTTAAAATTTCAACGGAACAGAAGAAGAGTTTTTAACCGAAGAATTTCTATAAAAATTTATATCATTTCTAATGTCTATAAAACATAAATAAAATATAAATTGCTATGAAATAGATCGATTTTCCACAAAAAATGGAATAGTTAAATCTTCAGCTAAAGAAATAAATTTTTAACTAAAATGATAAAACTTAAAAAAAATGAATTTTTAACTAAAAAGTTGAATTATCAACACAGAAGATTAATTTTCTACTGAAAAAGACAAATTTTCAACTAAAAAAGATCAATCTTCTATCCAAAAATGGAATAGTTTAATTTTCGGTTCGAAAAACTAATTTTTAACCACAAAAAAGAACGAGTTTTTAATAAAATCGTTAAATCTTTAACGAAATAAGATAAATTTTCAACGAAATATGTACATTTTCAACCAAACAGATCAATTTTCAACCAAGAAGATTAAACTTCTTTAAAAAAAATCCATTTTCCGCAAAAACTGGAATAGTTAAATTTTCAGTTAAAAAAATTAATTTTAACAAAATACATCAGTTCAATTTTCCACATAAAATGGATTAGTTACATTTTTAGTTAAATACATGAATTCTTCACTATAATTACTTAATTAATAATAAATAATATTAACATTAAATAATATTAATAAATAAATAAATAATTATTAAATTCTTTATTATAATTACTATTATAATACAATACATTTTTAACCAAAAATTTTAAGTTTTAACTAACGGGATTACTTTTCAACTAAAAAAGACGAATTTTCAACAAAAAAGTTACATTTTTTACCAAAGAGATACATTTGCAAATTATATGATGAATCTTTAACTGAAATATTAAATTTTCAATAAAAAAATAATAATTGTTAACCAAAAGAATAAACGAATTTTCAACAAAATAGTAACATTTCCAACCAAAGAGATGACTTTTCAAGGGATATGATGAATCTTCAACTGGACTAATTAAATTTTCAGTAAAGAAAAAGTAATTTTTAACCAAAAAGAACGAATTTTCAAACAAAATAGTTATATTTTCAAACGACGCCATGAATTTTTAACTAAAATGATGAATTCTCCAGAAACAATATGAATTCCTAACAATGTAGTTCAACGTTTAAGCAAGTAGTTGAATTTTAAAACAAAAAAGATGAATTTTCAACAAAAAATGTAATATTTGATATTTCAACCAAAACAGATGAATTCTAAACGAAAAATGTAATAATGAATATTTCTGATGAAAAATATTTTTATTTTAAATCAGAAACAGTTGAATTCATCCAAAAAGACGAATTTTCAACAAAATGGTTGAATCCTCATTCAAAACAGATTAATTTTCAAACGAGCAGTTCCATTTTTAAACAAAAAACACGATGTTTCTATCAAAAGAGATTAATTTCCAAACAAAAAAGATCTGTTGCTAAAAAAACTAAAAAAAATCGTACCATACTATTTTCTATTTCTATTTTTCTATTTCTATCGAAATAGTTGAATCTTCAACCCGAAAAACGATTTTTCAACCAAACAGCTAAGTTTTCATAAAAAGGATGACTTTTCAACAAAATTGTTGAATTTTCAACTAAATAAAAACATTTTTAACCAAATAATTAAATTTTCATCCAAAAAATATGAATGCTTAACCAAAAATATGATAAAAATTTCAACCAAAAAGAATGAACTTTCAACGAAAAAAGTTGGATGTTCTTGTTCAGTTCTATTAGTTCAGTTTGCATTAAGTGGAAAATGAGAAAAAACTTAAAAGTGGGGAAAAGGTAAACAACTGTCTAGATTGCAATAAATAAATAAGAATTTTTAATTTTTTACACATTTTGATTTCGGTCTATACACTTATAAATCCGGACCTTATAATTCATATTAATATTAATATATATAATTATAGAATTGAATGCTTAAATTTAATACTTAATAGCATACTTTAAATATTTTAAATCTTCCCGCATTTGAAACTTTGAAACGTTTTCGTTTTCAAAGCTTCATGAAATTTTTCATTTTGCCAAAGTTTCATGTAACTTTACAACCCTAACCTTTACAAAAAAACAAAAAAAAAGTTACATTTACGGCAAGTTTGTTAATAAGTCGGGACAATATTTTACATTTTATTTTATATTTCGGTGATTTAAGTTCAATTCTGACGATTTAACAAGGACTTTATCTGGAAAAAGTATTTTTTATCGAGGAAAGTAGTCGTCAGGGACATCTGGTGTCGAAGATCAGAGTTGTCAGATTCAGAAAATTCTCCTCGATATTGAGAATATACTAATAATTGTATTGTTTTTATATATTCTATCATGAATTCGATAAAATCCGAGTGAATTCAAAATAATATAATTAAATGTAACTATAATTTTGGTAAAGAAGTATATTGAAAACTGAAAATTGAATTGAAAATTATTAAAAGTGATTTCTACTGATTAAAGCAAATTCAACGAAATTCGATTGGATTGGAAAGAATTGAATTTAGTCTGACTGAATTTAAATTAATTCAAGTGAATTCTAGTAAAAATCAATAATGCCGCCAATCCAGTTGTAATCGATTACTTCCGGTTCTCAGACAGGACCACCAATCGCATTCTAGTCCTCCAATGTGATTCGTCGTTTCTTTTCTATAATCGTCAGGGATTGGTGGTCCATTCGCAGAAAAAAATCATTCTAAAAGTTTTGCTATTGGCATGAATGATTTTCATTGATGGTTTCACGTTCTAGGAATCAAAACTGGCCACGTAAAAACGTAAATACACTCACGTCAGCAACATCTGCTTTTCGTCAAAAACTGTCATAACTCCCTCGTTTTTGTGAACTTATCTTTCGAAAAACAAGGTATTTAGAAAATTCTTTCTGCTTTGTTAAAAAATGCGTATGGTGAAAGTAAAACTTATAATAGCGAAATTTATAGGTTAGATTCTTGTACTCAGGCTTAGAATTTTGTGTTTTTTGTTCAGAATGATCACGGACGTGCAACTTGCTATTTTCGCAAATATTCTCGGAGTCACCCTCTTCTTCTTGGTGTTTCTCTTCCATTATATAAATGCTAATTACTCCAAATGAAGAATGGATCCTGTAATTATGATGAGAGGACATGACTTTCAGCACTATCACCAAGTCAATGGAAACTGCTAACTGCAGGTTCTTTTTTATACTTTGTATTATGGTTAATGTTTAATAAATAAAAAATTTAAATATCGCTACTTTTCAATTTTAAGGTTAGTCTCGTTTGATTTTATTAACGTTACGCGAGTTGAAGTGTTAGCTATTGAGTTTTCAATGATTCTGAATATAATACTCCAAAATAAATGTTCTTTAGGTGGTCCGAAAATGCATGGGAAATTTTTGTTGTTGAATTTTCATGTATAGCCCTCCAAATGTGTTTCAATCCACAAAAAAATGTGTTTTTTTTTTTAGAAAAATTATACGATAATGATATTGACGTTTCTTCCGTGAAAGATGAATTTTCAATCCAAAAGTATGAAGTTTTAACAACAGTTGAATTATCAACCAACAATGATGACTTGAACAAATTAGTTAAATTTTCAGCATACAAGGGTGCATTTTCAATCAAATGATCGAATTTTCAAACAAAAAAGATTAAAATTCCATCAAATATTTGAATTTTCAAGACAAAAAGACAAATTTTGTAGAAGACAGTTAAATTAAAAATTAAAAAACGTTCATTTTGAACCAATAAAGATGACTTTTCTACCATGAAAGATGAATTTTAAACAAAAGAGTACAAGTTTTTAAGCTAAAACGGCGAATTTTTTAGAAAACAGTGGACCTTTAAATCCGAAAAAATGCATTTTTAACAAAAAATATAATTTTCAATCAAGAAAGATGAATTTTTATCAAGATATAAGTCGCTAAAAATCTTATAAAAAATGTCCCTCTTCCAATTCAGAATAAGGTTCAAAATTTTCTTTAGAAAGCAGTGGACTTTTAAATCGGAAAAGATGCATTTTTAACAAAAAATATAATTTTCAATCAAGCATGATGAATTTTTCTCAAGATATAAGTCGCTAAAAATCTTGTAAAAAAAAACTGTTCTCAAACAAAAAGTTGAATTTTCAACATAAAAGAATAATTTTCTATCCAAAAAGACAACTTTTCATTAAAATACATGAATTTTCTAACAAACAGTTGAATTTTGTCTTATACGATATACAGGATAAAGTTTGAACAAAAAAAGTCTGATAAAAAAAATAACTTTGAACAAAAAAAAAACGAATTTCAAACAAAATTATTTAATTTTAAAGCCAAAAAGACGACTTACCTACAAAAGAAAGTTGAATTTTCAACCAAAAAATATGATTTTTCAACCAAAAAGTTTAATTTTCTACAAAACAGTAGAATTTATAACATAAAAGTTCATTTAAAAGCAATATTAGTTGAATTTTAAACTATAATTATGAATTCTTAATAAAAATAATTAATTTGTTTACAAAGTAGTTCATCTTTATGTCAAATAATAGACTTTTTAACCAAAAAAGATGAATTCTCAACAAAGCATGTAACAGTTGATATTTCAACTAAACAATTGCATTTTTAACCAAAAAGGAATAATTTTCAACCAAGAAGATTAAATTTCTTCCAAGAAAGACGAATTTTTATCAAAATAGTTAAATTTTGTATCAAAGAGATGAACCTTCAACTAAAAAATGAATTTTTAACAAAGTAGTACATTTGTCCACTTCATTGAGAGTAAGGCAATAATTAATTCAAGTTAAAAAACATAATTGTTTAAACAATTCATTATTGTTTTTAATAATACTCTCTTCGAATAATGCTAGAAAGTTGTTGTTTTTCTGAAATTTTTAATTATCCACTTTCCACTTAGATTAAGGTAATAATTAATGAAATTCATCAAACAATTGTTTAAACTAATTATTATTGTTTATACCTATCTTCACCTATATTAATTCTAGATAGTTGCGGTTTCCAGAAATTGGTAACTTTGTACACTTTTTACTTAGTCAGGTAATAATTTATGCAAGTTAATAAACATACTTGTGTAAGCAATTTATTATTGTTTATAACTATCTTCTATTAGATAACTGCTAGAAAGTTGCGGGTTTTTCTGACGTTTTTATCTTTGAGTTGGCTTTTTAGTTATAAACAAATAATAACTAAAAATGAGAGTGAATAATTTTTTTGTAATCTCCTTCTTTTGTATGAATATATTTTAATGAAATAAAAGAGATACTTGAAGTATTCTTCAAATTTTCTATATGAATCATTAAATGTAATTTTTCCTTGAAGTAGTTACTGTGAGCCTTTTTGTTTAAATTAATATTAATATTTAGTATTTTTTTCTAACTAAAAACTAAAAAAAAGCTGAAAATTACAGAAAAACCCTGACATTTTTCAGCATTACTTTAAGAGAAGATAGTTATAAACAATAATTAATTGTTTAAACCATTATGTGTGTTGTCTTGCATTAATATCAAACTAAATAAATAGTGGACAACAAATTTCATTAAAAAACAGCAGTTTTCTAGCATTATTCTAGGAAAATGTTATTATGAATAATAATAAATAATTTAAACAATTATTTATGTTAAATTTAATCGGTTATTGTTTTGCTCTAACTCAAACGTTAATAATTTCGGAAAAAACCGCGACTTTCTAACTCGATTCTAAGAGAAAATTGCTAAAAAGAAAATTGAATTGTTTAAACAATTTATTCAAACGTCTAATTATCAGTAGAAAGTAGCATTTTATGTATTATAAACAATTGGTATACAAAATCGCAAAAGACGTTTCTGAATCTGTTCAAAATTAAACAATTTACAGATTTTAACGTTAAAAATTGATTTTTTTTTCAATTCGAAAGCCTTAGTAGTTAAACAAATTTAAACGTCCGATTTTGAAACTTTATAAACTATTTAAAAAATTTTAATAATTTAAAATTAAAAGATTCATAATTGAACACTTTTATTTAATTTCAGGTCCTATTAAAATATTATTTCAGTCTAAAATATTCAATTTTTAACTGTTAGAATTTCTGAGTGCTAAATTTAAACCATTGTTTTTTATTTAAACAATTTTTAAGTGAAAGTGTCGAATTTTGACTTATAAATAAGAAATAAACTATTATTAATTTTTAACGATTTCAAATAAAAATAATTCAACTTAAACGGAATTAAGTATAAAAGACGTTTGAATTTCACAATTATAATTTTAAAAGAATGGGTAGAAATTTTGGTATTTAATTTTGTTCTAAATTGGAAAAGAAACTTTTTTGTTTTTTACATTTTTATTGAGTTGAAGGCGGGCAAAATTTGTATTTTCAACAGTTTTATCGAGTTTGAAACGAACAAATTTTTAGTAAGATAATTTTTTATTTTTCACATTTTTATTGAGTTGGAAGGGAGGAAATTTTGGTTTTCAAATTTTTCTGGGTAGGAAGAGTGAATTTTTTTATTTTTAAGATTCTTATATCGTTGGAATGGTCCAAAATTTTGATTATTTATTTTTTTTCTGAATTGGATGAAACCATTTTTTCTTTTCAGTACTTTTATGGGGGAACTTTTTATTTTCAACCTTATTCTGAATTGAAAGAGGAACATTTTTTATAAGATTTTTAGCTACTTGGATGGAAATTTTGGTTTTAATTTTTTCTGAATTGGACGAGGAACCTTTTTTATTTTTAAGATTTTTAGAGTTGGAAGGGACGATATTTTGGTTATTTATTTTTTTTCTGAATTGAAATATCCCATGTTTTCTTTTAGAATTTTTATTTAGTTAAAGGGTTGAGATTTTTTATTATCAAACTTTTTTCTGTATTGGAACAGGGTAGTTTTTTATTTTTAATATTTTTATCGAGTTGAAAGGGAGGACATTTTGGTTCTTTTTTCTGAATTGAAATAGACTAATTTTTTCTTTCAACATTTTTATTGAGTTGGCGGGGGCAAACATGGTATTTTTAACATTCAGATGAAAAACTGGAACTTTTGTTATTTTCAATATTTTATTAATGTAAGCTGAAAGGGAGGATTAATTTTAATTTAGATTATTGCAAATGATAGTAATAAAAGCTTGCATTATATGCGTGTAAATTATTGAGCGTTTGAATTTAACAAATTTTTAGCTTTAATTTTAAAAGTTTAAAAGTCAAAAGAATTTCACTTTGAGTGCTTTAATTTGAAGTTCAGTTTTCACTGCATCAAATGAAAAAATTTGCAGTCTTAAGAGTTCGAATTTTCTAATTTTAATGACCATGAAAATGTTCTGCGAACCGAAAAATACCGGGAAGTTTTTTCCCTCAATTAAAACGGCCACCCTGGTTGATTATCAATTTCATCAAAGAAAGGACAATATTTATGTGAGTTTTTAAAACTTTGATGTTTAATCAAAATCTTTCGAAGATCTAAAAAAATATCTTTAAAATTCTCTACTAGAAAATAAAATATGTGCGAAATATTTTTTTAAAAACAATCACTCTCCTACAGCGTTACTTTGATTTTCTTCACTTTGAATTTCTTCTATTTGAATTTCTTCACTTTGAATTTCTTCTCTTTGAATTTCTTCACTTTGAATTTCTTCTCTTTGAATTTCTTCACTTTGAATTTCTTCACTTTGAAGTTCTTCTCTTTGAATTTCTTCACTTTGATGAGATCTTTCATCTTCGTTATGTGCTTCTTCTGAATGATTGTCAATTGGAAATTCAAATGTTGATACAAATGCTGATGGACGGTTTGGTAAATTTATTTCCATGTCCGGAGGAAGTGGTTCGATTGTGGCAACAATGGGTTCCTGGATTTGTTCATTCGTTGAATTGGGACAGATTTTCCGAGGTATTTGTTGTAACTGACGTATCGTTAGGCCGATCGAGAACTACAATCAACATTGAATTAAACATTAACTGGGCGTGGGCTATTCGGCCCTGCCATGCTCATATCATTGTTTTTTTTTATTTTAAGATTATTTTTGCAATTGTTTTAAGAAATGAAAACAAAATAAAACTGAATAAACGATAATTCATTCAGAAAACAATATTCTAGTACCGTAAAACAGGATCCGGGTTGCTACAAAATCCCAATTTCGAAATTCGCTGACTTTCCTGGCCTTTTCGTTCCATTTCGTTATTAATAGAAAAACATAATTTTTCACTAAACCTAGAACTGCTATTTCTAGATTTGGACGAAATTAGATAATATCTGAAATTACATTAATGATTTAATGAAAATTATTTTGTTTAATTGTCAGTAACAAAATGGAACGAAAGTTTCGGTCGGGTCCCTGATAAAAACAACCTTACATCTAGGAGATAAATAATGTTAATTCCAAAACAGGGTTTGTTTCTAAATGTATTATAAACACTTTTAGTAACAGCAGTCACACGGAATTTCATAAGGGGAATTGAAAGATCTTACGTAAGAAATTTTTGTACTAGCAATTAATTTTTAAGCAAACAGTTGATTATTCAACCAAAAATATCAATTTTCAAGCAAGAAGGTTAATTTTAAGTTTAAAAAAATTATTTCGAATAAAAAAAACGAATTTTCTATAAAATAGTTCAACTTTCAACCAAAGAAATGAATTTTTAACCAAGAAGATTAATTTTCTACAAAAAAAAAGAATGCTCAACAAAATATATGGTTTTTTAACCAAATAGTTGATTTTTCAACTCAAAAAGTTAAACTTTGCACCAAAAATGGAATAATTGAATTTTCAGTTAAAACAATTTTGTTTCAACGAAGAAAAAAGAAATCTTCAACAAAGTAGTTAAATTTTCACCCAAAGCGATGAAACTTCGATCAGGAAAAATAAATTCTTAACGAAAAGTGTTATAGTGGATATTTCTACCAACAAATATTTTAACGTTCCATAAAAAAATTCAATTAAACGAAAAAAATTCGAATTTTCAACAAATTAGTTGTATCCTCAACCAAAACTGACTAAATTTTAAGTCAAAAAGAGGAATTTTCAACAAAAGAGGTGAATTTTCAACCAAGAAAATATTTCAACCAAGGAAGATTTTTCAGTCAAGAAAGAAAAAAAATCTTATCCAAAATTTTGAAATTTTCAGACAAAAAAAACGAATTTCCTACAAAACAGTTGAGTTTTCAAACCAAAAATATGAATTTTAACAAATAAAGTTGAATTTTCAATCCAAAATTATGAATTTTATACCAAGATGATTGCATTTTCAACACAAAAAAGACGATTTTTCATCAATGTAAATGAATTTCCATCTAAAAAAGATAAATTATCAAGCAAGAATAGAATAGTTATATTATAGTTGAAAAAATTAATTTAAAAAAAAAATGACTTTTCAACCAAAGAAATTAATATTTAACCAAAAATACAATAGTTAAATTTTAAGGAAAAGAATTAATTTTCAATCAAATAATATATATTTTCAAAGAAATGGTTAAAATTTCAAACAAACAGATCAATTTTCACCTAAGAAGATTAAATTTTTATTAAAAAACATAAGTTTTCCACAAAAAATAGAATAGTTAAATTTTCATTCAGAAAATTAAATGCTCAACAAAAGATTTAAATCTCCAACCAAACAAATGAATTTTTAAACAAAATATTAGAATTTTCACCTAAACCCGATCAAATTTCAACTTAGAATAGTTAAATTTCCAATAAGAATATTAATTTTCAACCAAATAGTTTCATTTTTAACCAAGAAGATTAAATTTCTATCAAAAAGGATTAATTTTCTACCAAAGAATAGAACAGTAACATTTTCATTTAAAAAATCAATGTTCAATTTGAAAAAAAAAACTAATTTTTACAACAACAAAAAAATGAATTTTTAACCGAAAAGATCAATTTTCAAACATGCAGATTAATTTTTCTCCACCAAAGATTAATTTTTAACAAAATACATGAATTTTCAACCAAATATTGGAATTTTTAAAGGTATTTTCAACCTAATAGTTAAATTTTCAACAATAAAAAAATGTTCAACAAATTAATTCATATTTGAGAATTTGAACCAAATAGTTGAATTTTCAACCTAAAAAGAAGAATTTTTCATGAAAAATGTAATAGTTGATATTTCAACCCAAAAAGAAAAACTTTTTAACAAAACAGTTGAATTTTCAAAAGAATGACTTTTTAACAAAATAGTACAATTAATTAAAACTTCAGTATAACGAAAATTCCCTGACCTTTAGCAACCCTGCGGGGCTAACCGGGACACTTTTGGGAAACCGGGCCACTCATAATTTTTTATCTAGATAAATATCCGAAATATTTTCGATTGTTTTCCGTAAAATAAATGTCAAACTTTATTCCAAACTGTTTTTGGATATTTATGTCACCTATCATATTGTACATGTCTTAAAAAAATCATTAATAATTTTAAGCAAGCTAAGATACTTTGTTTTGGCTGTAAAATGATTTTTATAAAAAGTTTCGAATTAGCAGGGGAAAGCAGGGCATGATGAGAAATTAGAATACCTAAATTAGATCGTTCCGTTCGATTAAATACTTCATGCTTTCACTGAAAATAAACACGTATTTTTCTCTTGTTACTCATCTTACTGTTTTAACTACTCTAGAATAATGATATAGACTTTCAATTTATGATATTTTGCCACTTGGTATTATTGAAAAGCTATTCTTGCCTTCTTATTGAAAATGGACCTGAGGGGTAAGGACGGACATTCTTTGGACTGAAATAACTAGTTACTTATCGCTAAATTAAATGTTTTAGCTTCAGAATACAGAAGAGGCGTAAGACATTATAGATTTAAAGAATTCATGTCTCATTTTAATTCCTTCCGGTACTATACTGAGAACCCCCTAAAAAGTTCCCCGCTTTAGCCCCGTTTTACGGTACTATAATTAATTTGAAAAATGATCAAAACATTATTTGCCATTTATTCTTTCAATTTTCGGCTTAATTTTTTTTTCGTTGATACTCACAGTGAATATTTGTCCCGATTGTCGAACTAGATAAAGGCAAACAGGATTCACACTGATTATCATTAATTCGAGTAGACTAAAAAGAGCGGTTAAGGTGACCAGAACTCCTGTAAGTGTTACAAGGAAAAGCATCTCTACCACTCCCGTAATTATCTAAAAGTAATTGAAATTTATGGAAAATTAATCATACTAATTTTTAATTGATTTCGAAAAATGTTTTTAATATCAAATACAACAAAGAACACTTACCCAAATAAGAGTCATTTTGGAAATTGGTTCTGCCTAATATATTCCAATTTCTCTTTTCTCCCATATCGAATTAAGAAAATTAATGCGGTAACATCATGTGAAAGAATAATTTTCGCCAATATTTCCTTGATAATAAAATCACCTTATTTAACTGTCAACGTCTTTTTGATCAAATGAATTGACGTAACAGAATTTGACGATCGTCTTTTTTTGCTTCGAAAATTAAGAAAATTGAACAACAGGGTGTATACTCAAATCCTGAAAAAAAATTCCTGGGTATCCCAGATTTTTTCCAGGTATAATTTTTCATAGTACACGGAGCCAATAAAATATTTCGCATTTTTTAAAACAATCGACTTGGTATATGTATACAGTTTCGCGAGTTTATTATGAAATTTTTTTTTTCTTTTCGTTTCTAGGGATTCAATTAATATGCTTAATTTAAAAAGCTTTGACGAATATTACAAGACATTCTTAACTATATTAGCACCATCTTTTAATTAAATCATTAAATAATACTAAAAACATCATTAATCATTTCTTGAATTTGTCAATGAAAGTCCATGAATTTAAATAAATATTCAAACTTTTTTTCTTTTTATACTTAAAAATTAGGTAAAAGAAATGTAGATACTATATTAAATTCAATTTGAAAGGGAATGTCACAGGTGGCGTTTTTTGTTTTGATTAATACTTTTTGTAAAGGAAGGCCATGGCCCCAAAGTAAAGTTGTGAAATTCCTAGAATCCAATATTTGGCCAGTTTTGAGAAAAACGGCTGAGTAGCTCAGCGTTAGAGCAGCTGTGAATTCTAGTTTTAATTTTGCCTACGATATTTTTCTTATTGTGATTCGTGATATTTTATTCGAAATAAAACTATAAAAATAAATTTTCGCTTATATTCTCATGATCAAAATGTCATATCGTATTTAAAAAATAATTGTTTGAAATATATTCTTTTGCTATATTTTCTTCATCAATTTTAAATAAATGGTTGAATGTATAAAAATTACCTTTTTATGTGAAAAAAAAAACTACAAAAATGTGAGTTTTCACTGGAAAAAAAACAACATACTAAATGTTTATTATCGCGTAATTGACAAAAATTTTACGTGGAAATCGAAAATATAAACATTTTAATATTTATAAAGCAAAAAAAAGCAGGCCGTGAGAATCGAGCCCGCGGCCTCTGCGCACAAACCGGTCGCTTTGCCGCTGAGCTTGTCGGCCACTTGCGAGACAATTTTTTTCAAGTCAATAAGCTGGCCACAATTTTTTTAAGCCGTTTTTCTCAAAACCGGCCAAATATTTGGTTCTAGGAATTTCACAACTTTACTTCGGGGCCTTTCTTTCAAAAAGTATGAAACAAAACAAAAAACACCACTTTTGACCCTCCCTTGTTAAACCGCTTCAAATTTCTAACTTTTTAAGCATAAGTATTGAATTTCAACAAGATAGATGCATTTTCAACCAAAAAGATTAATTTTCTACAAAAAATACGATTTTTCAACAAAATACATGAATTCTCGGCCAAATAGTTGTATTTTTAACTAAAAAAGATTAGTTTCCAACCAACAATGGAATGGTTCAATTTTCAGTTAAAAAAATTAATTTTCAACCAAAATGATGAATGTTCTATTAAAATTATGAACCTTCAACAGAAATAGTTAAATTTTAAACAAAAAAGACGAATTTTCAACTAAAAAAGATTACTTTTCCACGAAAATGATGTATCTTTAACTACAATCATTACATTTTCTACAAAAAATATTAATTTTCAACCAATAAGATTAATATCTACCAAAAAAGACCAATTTTCAACAACAAACATTTCAATAAAATAGTTAAGTTTCAACTGGAATAGTTAAATTTTCATTTTTCAACCAGAGATTAATTTTCAATTCAAATGATAAATCATCAATAAAAAAATTTATTTTTAACAAAAGAGTTTAATTTTCAACAAAGTAATCAAATTTTCATTCGAAAAAAGTTGAATTCTGAACGAAAAATGTAGTAGACTAGTAGTTGATATTTCAACCAAAAAAATCTTAATTCTCAATAAAAAACAGTTGATTTTAACCAAAGAAGACGACTTTTCAACCAAGAAAGAGAAAAAATTGCAAACAAACTGTTGAAGTTTCAAGCAAAAAGATAAATTTTCAATCAAAAAGATTAATTTTCTACCAGAAAGATGTTTTCTTTACAAAAAAGAACGAATTTACAACAAAATACATGAACTTTCATCCAGATAATTGAATGTTTAACTAAAAACGATTAGCTTTACATGATGAATTTGTGAGGCTATTCACTTGGGGTGATCGCTAGAGATTGATCAGCGACCTGGGTCGAAGCAGTGTAGCGGAACGATCATGTTATTTAAATAAACAACACGGGAATCCTGGATCAATCTAAAAATCGATACCCCCTCCCCTACATTACTCCCTTCCTCACTAAGTGAGTCACGCTACCCCGAAAGGTATAATAATGGTATAATAATTAAATATTAATAATAGTTAAATTTTCATTTTTAAACATTAATTTCAAACCAACAAAATTTTAACATAATAGTTAAATACTGTAATATAAATATAATTTTATAAATCAAGAATCATTGTTATTTAATTTTATATGGCATATTAAAAAAAAATGAAGCACGCTCTTGAAAAAATTTCCTGAATTAAAAAAAATTCCCTGACATTTCCACGTGTTTCCAGATATATATAAATTTCCCGAAAATTCCACGTTTTACAGGTAAGTCAGACATCCTGAACTAAAAACATTTTTTTAAGGGTTCATAAAACTAATAAAATATAAAAATATAAAATAAATTTTACGAAATAAAGTTCTCTGATTTATCTATTTTCTAAATTTTATTCTTTCAATCTTATGCAAAACAATCTGTTCGATACTTTCATACATTTTCTGATCAGTTTTCGTAAAGCATTTGAGAAGAGCCAATTAAAAAATTATCTCGAATTTCAACATAATTAAATTTCCCAGATCGCAGACTATGGTTTAAATATAGAAAAACATGGAAAGTTGACTGGATGTCTTTTTACGCCTCAAGTATGAAGATACGGAGAATATCGACTGCAGTTAGAATTTCTTCAATAAACGAAGCTTTTGATCCCCAGTTTATTTTTATACAGGCAGCAAAATCATTCTTATTTCTAAAGTGCTCGATAATATTCTTGCACATACATTGTCAGCATAATTCGAAGAAAGACACGATTATGGGAACATGAAATATTGAAAGAAAAAATATAAAATAAAAGCTGTCCCATTCGCACTTCTTTTAGAGGTTCTAAGAAGTTTTCGATTTGTTTGAGATCGCAATGAGTTACAAATATGTATACTGCTAAACGAAAAAAAAAGAAATTAAGAAAACAGCTAAAAATTCCGTGAAGCCGTTTCTAGTTATCACACAGATAGTTTGGCAAAGATATTCACGCACAGAAATCCATCTAGGTGTAGTGAATCAAACATTACTCGAAGAATTTTTGAAACTGCGAGATTTCAAAGGTGCCTCTTTTCATAAAATTCTATTCAATTTATATACACGATTTTGTCTATTTGCGTGATCAACATTCACAATGCTTCGCCTTTTTTTATTATTATAAGAACTACAAGAATTCTCGAAACGTTCGCTTCAACATTTTCTCTCACATTTTTTGGGCAACAATCAATTTAATTTGCAATTTGAATATTTCAATTCAATCGACAGTTTGAATTTTTTTGGACTTATTCTGGAATGTTGAAACACTGGTCCAAAAATTCTTATCCAAAATTGAATTTCGGATAATTGGATGAGTCGAGTTGAATAAAACTTAGGAAAATAAATATCAATAAACTGATTTTATTTACTTGAAATTGAACTGCGAATCGATTGATAACAATAACTGACGTCTATTATGTCGATAAATTACTTGCGAGGAAACGGAAATGTACGGGAAACGATTGATTACAAGTCTTTTCGTTTTAAGGTTTGATTAAAGCGCCATCAAACTTTCCATTTCTCTCGCACTCACGAACGTACATTCACAAATTACATGATCCCAATGCACTCATAAAGTACATAACTATGTATATATAACGTATTTATAGCTTACAAAAAAAAGGAATATTTACATACGATACTGGCAGTAGTTCTTTTCCTCCTAATTTCGCTTACATCTGCTTATTTATTTATGAGAACAGAAGGCATGCTTAGCAAACAACAAACGCATCTTCAGTCCCTTACATTCATACGGCGATTTTCCATTTCTCATTCTTATAAAAAACAGAATTTAAAAATGTGAATTATTAGAGTAATTGTCACTAAGAAAAAAAAGAATTTTTTTTCTTGAAGATTCATTTCTACAATTCGTAAAAATAAAAAGGCCACAGCCAGAGTATTTTAGTTAAATTTTCAAAAGTTTATAAATTAACATTTAAAACTTAAATTTCTAAAAAGAAATCGACTCGTAGAACGATTCCTCAAGCAGAGAAATTCTCACTGCAACAAAAAATACTATAAAAAAAATTTGGATAAGTGATATTAAAATAGCGAAGCGTTTGCTACCGTCTTTCGAACACGTGATTTGTTAAATTGGCAGTGTCCACTCCCTGGTTTCACCAAAAGTTTATCTAAAGTTCCTTTACAGGAAAAACAATATATACTACCTAAAGTGTGATACGGGTGGTGCAAAAGTACATTTTTTTATCACTACGCGATAAAAAATAGACCCTGTCAAATCAAATATGATTTGAAATAAGAGTCTACAATTTTGGTTTTGCTGCCTTTTCTCGTGTTGTTAGATCGCGTAATAAAAATTTCTTTAAAGGTGATATCACTACCTACTAATAATTAGTTGACCGAAGTAACTACATTTTTCGAAAAGATTGGTTTTTGCAAACAGAGTTCTAAAATTGGAAAGCAATTTAAATGAACTTTCGAATCTTTCATATGTTGAACTCTGTTTACAAAATCGAAGAAAGAACTTATACAACTGGACGCGTCGTATCACAATAATTGCCTTGTTTAAAAACTACAAACTTGATTTTTCTAACGATGCTGAACTCCCCGTACCACATTAATAGAATGCGAACACAATTAGCTTTGTATTACACTAATTAAATAGTTCTTAGGGGTACCACTTCGTAGGTACATTTCGTCCATGCATTCCAACTAATTTTCCCCATCTAATTAAAAATTCACCGATTCAATTTAGAGTAATAGTAAAAATACACGTATCAAAGGATAGACGAGAGATCTATTCAAATTCATCTACTAAGCTCCTTTTACCTTCATACCTCTTGTAAAACCATTCATTTTATTTAATATTGTACAATGCAGACCTCATTCTTCAGTATTTTACTCTCCTCAATTACCTTTAAAAATACACTTCAAACAACAAAGTCGAATGAAAGATTCGAGAAGTTTCTTTTTTTAGAAGAGCAAATTCGTCGCGCTGGCGATTGTTAATTCTTTGACGAAGAATTCAAAGATTTCTTTTTTATCGTATTATTTTGTACGTTCAATGCTGTTATGGTCGATTTGTTTATGGCTTTTGCTAGACTTTTAGTATAGGGAAATTGTAATCGAAAACTAAATGAGCATTATCGCACAACTCTAGGTGAAAAATGTTATCTTTCTGACTAATCACATTTCTTTATATGAAAGTTTGTCATCCCCACTGCGGTTTTGATTTCAAACGAATCAAGTATGTTTGTAAGTAGTACTTAGGTTTAGTCTTGTATTGTAGTGAGCGATGATGCTTCCAATTTCATCTTCTCAAAGTAATTTTAATTAATTCATTTCTGACGTATCAGGTTTTACAAAGTTTTATCATTAAAAAAATGTATAACTTTACATTTTTTTATTCGATTACCTTACGAAATAAAATTTTAACATTTCAAAACCTTAATGTTTTGAAATTTGACAGTTTTTGGATTCTTAAGTGTTTAAAGTAACAAAATAGTTAAGTAGCAGCGGTACAATAAAGACAATTAATTTTTTATTTTTTATTCCAATGGGGAGGTTTCTCCAAATCCGCAAAAAATATATATTTAAAAGTTGAAAATTAACATAATGGGGAACGTTTCTTGTAAATCTGCAGAAATAAATTGTTCCTTTCGAAGAGTTCTACAAAAAGTTTCTTTTCCATTTTTCGATATTTTTTACCATTTTTTGGGGGTTTAATTATTTTGGTAGAACTGTTTACAAGGAACAATTTTCCTTTTGAACTTCTTCCACATGTCATATATTTTTTTCAGAAAATCGGTCGCTATTGAGTTAACTTCAAATTTAGCTACTAGTAACAATTGAATTGCATCTTATATTTTAAATTGAAAATCTAAAGCTTTTACATATTTCCAGTCTTTCAACTTGTTGAACTTTCGATATAAATGAATTGCAATTTAGAATTCTACGCTTCATTTTATATCACCTTTTATTTCAAAGTTTTAAAATTTACTAAAATTAAAATTAGGAAGCATTTAGATACAAAAAAATACTTTTCTGTGTGAAAGCCCCCTTCTTTATAGGACTGCATTTCTAACCTAAAATTAAAGCACTCTCCTATTTGTTCCGCAAGATTGAATAATCGATAAAAACGTTAAAAAAATTAGTTACCATTTTTGTAACTATCAGGGTCCTTGAGGTTAACAGTTTTCACACATAAAAATATTCGCCCTTTCAACTTGTTAGATTAATATTAATTTGAGAAGATGAAAATCCCGAAGCCGAGGATTAACTCTAAGATCGTATTGAAAAATAATCTTTTCTCGTCTATGTTTTCATTATTACTAGCCTCTACGATTTGCTAGTCAATTAGATAAATCGAAAGGAACCCTTTATCAATTCATTATTTTATTTTCCAGTAAATCTGATTCACGGCTTTGGGAACGAGCCGTGCAATTTTGATACTCTTTGAGGTACTTTTGGAGGTACTCTTCCAAAGTTAACATTTACTGACAATTTCTGACAACAACTTTCACACGTGATTGTTTTTGTAAGAATAAATCTTCGATTGTACAATTCGTTGCTCTTCTCATTCGAACGATATTACGTAATACTGGACTTGAAATATAAACGTGGACGGCGCTCCTTGAATTCAAATTCAACACGTAACCGATTAATAATCCATGATTTAGAATCTTAAGTACGGTAATCGAAAAAGTGAAACAAAATTCAAGATCGAAATCCGTCGGCCAGCAACGAAATATACTAAAGTCACTAAAGAAAAGTTAAATACATTCTCAATCAAAAAAAAAAAGCCTTCAGTTGATAAAAGCCCAGAAAAAAAAATCTAATAAAAAAAATAAGTTTCTCGCAAAAAAGTTGTACCGGTCGACGAGTGCATGTGAAATCCTTTGATCCACGATCAACTATTTTGTAAAGAGGAGGGTCAGTCGATCGGCTGGTTCGATGCCGAATGAAGAAAAGCTCCTGCTTTTGATGCTTATATGAACTTAGAAGATGAACTTTACCGTTAAGTATTGGGTCCTTCCCACTCGATTAGATACTGCGTCTGGCCGTTGGGCCCTATTCGTTTCGCTTTGATGAAGAATTTTTCCCCGGAAGCTATTCTGTTCGCAGCTCCGAAATAAATATTCACCGACGATTTGAGATCATCGATCGATATGTCGGGAGCATTCTGCTTCACTGGAGAACACTTAGGTAACGAAGGAATGCTACCCTTCTTCTGCAGCTGAGTTTCTGGAGGAGGAAGTTTCTCGTTGCTTTGTCTTTGCCTCAGTCTCCTTCCATTTAAAGCGTAGTCAACGCAATTCCCGATTTGACTACTCGAGGAACCGTTGAAGGAGCTTCTCAGGTTCCTGACGAACTCATTCTTGACGTCGCTGTTTCGAGCTGGAATTATCGCAGCTGTTTTACTCGCGGTTTGTTGAAACTGCTGGGGTGGACGACCTCGTCGGTGTTGTCTTCTGCGTTTAACTTGTCCATTTCTGTCGATGATGATGTCTTTTTCGGACAGTTGGCGTTTCGCTGGTCTCACGAGTGGAGGTTGGGATATAACGGGGGTTAAGGGGAGAGGTAAGGTGATGGGAGGCTGATTGAATGGGAGAGGAGTGCTGGAATTTTGGGGGATGGCGCAAGGCGTGCCGAGGAGTTCGCTCAGATTTCGGAAGGGATTGTTTTTTCCTTCGAAATCTTTGGGAGGAGGAATGAAGGAGTCGAGAGTGCCTCGTGAGCTGGTCTCGTCGCCGCTGGTGTCTGCGGGAGTTGAAGGTGGCAGTGTTAGCAAATCTCCTGAGATTGGTACCGAGATCTCGAGCATTCCGGAAGTTGTGGCTGGAGGCGTTGGAGGTCCGGAAACTGATGTTGGGGGAGTTGGTGGCAAATCCGATTCCTCGTTAGATCGAGATTTACTCTGAAACAAAAAAGCTCGAATGAAGATTTTCGTTTTAAAAAAGATCTGAGTGAAATAGTTTATTATCAACATTTGAAGATGAGTTTCGATAAATGTATTATTTCATATTTAGATTCGTACAGGGCGGCCGCTAAAGTTCAGGCAAAAGAAAAAAAAAACGAATTTTCGATAAAATAGTTGAATTCTTGACCAAATATATCAATTTTTTACCAAAACGATGAATCTTCAACAACAAAATTAATTTTTAAGACTGTAGATCCAATTTTAACCAAGTAGTGGAATTATCAACGAAAAAAATATCCATCATTAATTAAAAACATTTGAATTGAACTTTTTAACAAAATAATTGAACTTCAACCAAAATAATAATCGTGTATACTATAATAATAGCAGAGACTTTGCAATCAAAAATAAAATAAAGAATTTAATTTTCGACCGAAAAATATGAATTTTTAACAAAATAGTTGAATAGTTAAAGAGGGAAATAGGGGAAAAAGTGAGGCCTGCAATTTTTAAATTTTAAATAATCAAAACCTGAAAACCTTCCAAATTTGAAACATTTAAAATAAAAACTTGAATAAAAAATATATCCGCGCTGCCATTTTTACTGTTTAAATCACAGAATTTGAAGTTAGAAAAATTAAAAATAGAACAATTCTAAAATGCGTTAAAAACAAAACATTTATTAAGCTAGAATTCTGAAATTATTATGAATAATACGAAAACCAGTGGAACAATATCTTAATTGCCCAATAATGGCTTTACCAATGGCGCATTTGTTTAATTTTTTTTTTTTTCATTCAAACTTTTATTACACTGGTATCCTTTAAAGTTTGATTAACTTAATTTAAATTCTTCAATTTGAATAATTCTCAAATTATGATTTATACTTTTCAAAATTCAACAATTTCAGATACAAATGAAAAATGTAGAAAATCGAACAATTGAAATTATAACATTCAATATTGAAAATTTATCACTAGTTTTATCTTGAAAACTTCATTAAAAATTGTACCATTTGGAACGTTTCAATATGTTAACTTCAATAAAAAATTAACAATTAGAAAATCGTTTAATTTTTAACGCATTTAGAATTGTTTGAACAGTTAATTATTATTTAATTTGAAATATTATAGCTCAATTTTTACAATCTTTAATTAATTTACGTTTACATTATCAAAATTGTGGAATTTCAAACACTTTTAATTTTTAAATGCTCAAGCCTTCAAACCCGTATTTAAAGCTTTTTTCGTTGCTGAAAATTTCCGTTTTTAAATAATTTTTTTTTTTAATTAAGAGTAGAAATTAAGTCTGAACAGTAAAAATGCTTAAAAATAAAGGACTTTAGAATTCGTTTGGCATTAAAACTGAATGTTTTTAAATTTTAAATTAAATCAATTGTTTAATTGTTTACTATACGATAAACTAAACTAAACTACTATAAACTTACACGAGTTCGTCGCATATTTTTAATCCTTATCGAATTTCAATGAGAAGTATTCCCTTATTTTGACGTAATACTGTCTCCTTTTTGGTCTTCACTTTTATTAATAACAATACATAAACTTTAAAGTTGCAAAACAAACAACAGTTGAAGTTAAAAATATAAACACAAGAAGAGTTTACGAATTAAGGGGTTTGAAGCCTCTCGTCAACAACAAATAAAAATGGTCCCCATTCATAAATCGGGAAATCAACAAAATAACTGCAAAAGCTTTGTTCACTCCTGCTCGTGTCTTCAGCTCTACTGACTAATATAATAATATCACAAATTAACCTTTATGGTTTACTTCTCTGATATTCCCTAACAGACTGTTTACATTTACATTGAAAATGCGGAGAAGTTACTCAAATAAATAAACAGTGTATTCAATCAATTCCAAATTGGGCAATATTTTGAAAATCGAGAGATTTCTGACAACTGCAAATAATATTTTCAATAATTTTGTAGTGTTTTAAAATGTTTTCAAAACAAGTTGTGAACACAGAAGTTATTTAATTAATTATTAAAAAATTGAATTCCTCCTTAAAATGTTTTGAAAAATTGTGAACGGGTTCTTTACCTTTGCAATAGCATTTTTAAGCAGTTTCCTAGCCTTTCGATACCTCGCATCTCGAACACATAGTAATTTAGTAGTGGTATCCGTGCTTCCCTTTTCCCTCTTTTTATGTTTGCGCAGCATTCTTTCTCGAGAACTGCCTAATGCCATCAGTCGTCTTCTTCTCTGCAAGCTTAACTTAGGAAATGGAAAAGATTTCTTGACGAAGCCCCCTCCACTGTACCTGAAACAATCGATAAAACATCGAGCTTTTCATGAAAGTATTGTCCTTTTACCACTAATTTTTAAGAAATGCATGCAAAAAACATTACACCTTTCCAAATCAGTTCGGAATTATAATTCTAAATATAAATTGTATACTTTTAAAATCCTACGTGAAATACTTTTTTATTCCATGCTTTTTCTAAGTATACTTTTTCATAGTACGGAGCCATTCAAATATTTCGCATTTTTTAAAACAATCGCCTCAGAATATGTATATAGTTTTGCGAGTTTATTATCAGTTTCTAAGAAATCAATTAATATGTTTAATTCAGAAAGATTTGACAAATTATATTACAAGATATTCCTAAATATAATATCACCATTGATTAATTAAATAATTAAATACTAAAGACATAATTTATCATATCTGGAATTTGTCTCTGAAGTCCATGAATTTGAACAATAATAATTCAAACCAATGTTTATTTTATCTTCTTATACTTAAAATTCAGTGCATATTTTAAAATTAAAAACAAAAAGACCATTTTTCAACAAAATACATGAATTCTCAACCAAATAGTTGAATTTTCCACTATAAAAGATCAATTTTCAACCAAATAGTACAATGTTTAGCTAAAGAAGATCAGTTTTTAACCAAAAATGGAATAGTTAAATTTTCAGTTGAAAAAATTAATTTTCCACACAAAAAAAAAACAACAAATTTTCAACTAAAGTGATGAATTTCCAACTAAAATGACGAATACTGAACTAGAATAGATCATTTTAAGCGAAAAAAAAAATAATTTTTTACAAGATTTTAAATTTCAACTAAGCAGTTTTATTTTCAAACAAAAAGATGAATTTTTAACCAATAGAATTAATTCTCTACCAAAAAGACGATTTTTCAACAAAATACATAAAGTTTCACCGAAATAGTTGAATTTTGAACTAAAATGCCTAGTTCTCAACAAAAAATGTATAGTTAAAGTTTCAGTTAAAAAAATTAATTTTTAACTGAAGTGATGAATTTTCAACTAAAAAAATTATGAATCTTCGACTGGAATAGTTGAATTTTAAACAAAAAAGATAAATTTTCAACTAAAATGACAAATCTTTAACTGAAATAGTTGAATTATCAACCAAAAAGATGCATTTTCAACCAAGAAGATTATTTTCTACCAGAAAGACGAATTTTCAATAAAATACATGAATTTTCAACTAAAACAGATAAGTTGTCAACTAAAAATTGAATTATTAAATTTTTCAGTTAAAAAAATTAATGTTCAACAAAAGACATGAACTTTAAACTAAAAGGTTTATATATTCGATTGGAATAGTTACATTTTCAAAGAAAGTGACGAATTCTGAACTAAAAAATATAATTTTTCAATAAAACATTGAATTGTTAAATTTTTAGTTAAAAAAAGTAATGTTCAATCAAAGAAATAATTTTTACCTAAAATGATGGAAAATTCAACTGGTATTTACATTTTCCGTTTAAAAAATTAATTTCAAATTTGCAAAAAATTTCCCCGACATTTCCAGGTTTTTCCAGGTATTAAAAAATTCCCTGCCAATTCGACGTTCTTCAGGTAGGGTAGACACCTTGTCTTCAAGCTTACATAAATAAAATGAAACTTAAATCCTACCTTTCTCGAAGGGCCTCAGTGGATTCATTAGGTGGACTTGCACAAGAACTTTGCTCTGCCTCACAGTTTTGGTAGATTGTGCCCCTCATCGCAACATCAGTTGGATTCAGAGAAACTTCTATATTCTCCTTTGCGTTTTGCTTCAGTTCATTGAGTTGCTTTGTACTCTCTGGCGTTAATACCGGTCTAAAGAACAAAAAAGATTAATAACATCGAAATTTCCTGCGAAATCAGATTGCAGGGTGGCCGTAAAACTCCATTTTCAAAATTTCCTGACTTTTCTATCATTTTTAATTTTCCCTGATCATTAATATTTAAAGACCAAAATTCTAATCTTGTGATATTTTTAATATAGAATCTTTTATAAACGGAATAAAGCCATTTTTAATTTAAATTAAAGTGAAAAAGTGACCTATTTAAACCAAAAAAGTGACCAAAAGTGACTAATATGCATTAAAAATGTGACTAATGTTTTTTTGAATTAAATTTTTGTTTAAAGAATTTGAGTCTAGGGTGGCCACTATTTTTATAATTTTAGTCTCTCAATGGAAATTCGTGATTTCTCCCGGTTAAAAAAAATACACTCTCTTTGTGAAACCCATAGTTTTTTTGACATGTGATCAATTTCGGAAATCCATAGCAGGATAAGTATGCGTGCGCTGCCCCCGCACGGATTTTGTCCAGAATTTTAGAATAACTTAGTAACAATGTGAGGGTGAATTTCCAAAAAGATTATATCTAAAAAAAAACATCTTCATAGGAGTTTTGTGGGTTTTATTAAAAATAGAATAATATTTTTTTCGCGAGAATGGCTAGACCGATTTTAATGCACAAAAAATATGTTCGGGAACTCGGCGGAAAATGCTAGAAAAAAATGGTAGAATTTTTTTATGGAATATACTGGAGATACTACCACCATGGTTTACTAAAAAAAATCTTCGACTATCCTCGTATAACATATTTAACTGCTAAAACTATTGGAAGGACAATTCATGGTTTAAGAAATTAACCCTACGAAATTCCTACAAAATCCTTGAATATCTTTCAAATTTCTACGAAATTCTTTACAACCGCATGCAAATTTTTTTGAATCCATTAAAATCATTAAAATCCTTGGAAATCCGTTGAAATGTTTTGAAATCTTTTGAAACTTTTTAAAGCTCTTGAAAATTCCTTCGTAGTTTTTAAAATACCCTAACACCTCTTTAAAATCCTTCGGAATACCTTCCAGGCCCCGGATTCACTTCAGCGATAAAAAATAATGTAAATAGTGTGACAAAGTTGAAAAAATATTGTCAAACATTTGAAAAAATAGTGCCAAATAGTGCCATAAAGTTTTTCAAGTATTAAACTTATGTGTAGCCCAAATTTAGAAGTGTATAATCTGAAATCAAAAGGTGTGCAATGGAAAATTAACTTTATTTTCTAAACAAAATTTCAAGTTAAATATTCTAACCTAATATTTCAAAAGTATTGAAAATGAACTTCAATGTTTATTCAAACTATTGTTCTTTAGTCTATCAATTATCAAAATTCCTATTTATATATCGCAAGCTTAACAATCTTCCCCCTTTTTCTCATTTCTCCACTTTAATGCGAGCTGAATTAATAGAACCTGATAAGAAAATCGAACTACTTTTGGTTGAAAGTTCATGCTTTTCAGTTGTAAAGTATAATATTAAATTTTTGGTTAAGAAGTCATATTTTTTGGTTACAAATTTTATTATTTAGTTTAAAGTTGAATTATTTGGTTTAAAATTCAAAAATGTTGTTAAAAAGTCTTACTTCTAGGTTGAAAAATCGTCTTTTTACCATGAAAATTCAACAATTTCAACAATGTTGTATTTTGTTAAAAAATCGTCTTTTTTTGGTAGAAAATAATTTTATTGTTAAAAATGCAACTGTTTGCTTGAAAATCTGTTTTAGTTGAGGATTCAGGTATTTTTTTGAAAATTCGTTTTGGTTGGTTAAATTCAACTGTTTTTAATTTTTAATTGAAATCTTTTTTATAGTAATATCGACTATTACATTTTTCGTTGAAAATTCATCTTTTCAGGTTTAACTGTTTTGTAGAAAATTCGGCTCTTTTAATTAAAAATGAATTCTCTTAAATAAAAACTCCCATTTTGGTTAACAAGTAATCTTTTTTAGCTTAAAAATTCAACTATAGAAACGATAAAAATATAAATAAAAAAATAATCAAATAAAATTTAAACTAGCATCGCATCCATTGTTCAAACTATTTAGTTGAAAATTTATGTAATTTGTTGAAAATTCGTCTTTTTGGTAGAAAATAATCTTCTTGGTTGAAAATTCATCTTTTTGGTTGGAAATTTAACTTTTTTGTAGAAAGCTCATCTTTTTGATTGAAAATGCAACTGTTGGTTGGAAATTAATTTGTTTCGGTTGAGGCTTCAACTATTTTGTTTGAAATTCATCCTTTTTGGTTCAATTCAACGGTTTTTGTTTTAAAATGAAAATCTTTTCGTGGATAAAATATCAATTATTACATTTTTGTTTAGAATTTATCTTTTATCGTTGAAATAAATTCACGAACAAAATTTATTTGGTAAAAAATAGGTAATACAGAGAGAGGGAGGAGGTTGAAATTTACGGACCCTAACAAAGGGGGGTACTTGATTAAAAATTTCAGAAAAAAAACTACGTAATTTAGGCACGTCCCCTAATTAACCATTGAGACAGTTTTCCGTTATGTTGTGATTAGTTGAGATGGCGGACATATCATTTTAACTAATTAGCGAAGAAGTTCAAAATTACTTTTCAATGAAAAGTAAAGAAATAGTGACATTTGCGGACAATTGTGAGAAAAAGTGTAAAATAGTTTTAATAGTGTGGTGAGTCTAAGATCCGACCTGCAAAATATTGAATTCTATAATAAAATTCTTTAGAATCTTTTGAAATACTTTGAAAGTTGTTAAAGCTCTTGAAATTCGATGGAATTTTTTTAAATATACTAAAATCTTTAAAATCCTTTTGAAATCCACTCAAATTATTGAAATACATTACAAAGTTCTTGGAATCTTTTAAAATAACCAAAAATATTTCAAAAGGATTCAGGACAATTCAGAAAGAAGTATAGTGACTACGTGTCTGCGCGGCAGCATTAATTATTCTTGACAGTTACTTGTGTTTCTTACAGGAATTCCCTGACTTTTGCCATTTTTTTTTCAAAATCCCTAACTTTTCCCTGATTTCCAGGTTTTCTCTGATCTGCGGCCACCCTGAAAGTGATAAAAAAGTGAAACGAACCCAGTAGTCGGAGGAAGGTATTGCAGTCTTTTGTTGGCACCCCAGCAACGACGCAAAACGGAATCGTCAATGACTCCGGTTGGAGGAAGGTGCACGACAGGACATGGAGGTGGTAATCTCACTCGAAGTCCCCAAATTGTAGTACGCTTCTTGATTTCTCTACCGCACTTAAACCTATTCCTATTATTAGTTAATATCGCCAGAATGGATTCTCTGCGAACCTGTGAACTAACGTCTCGAATCTGGAAATTGAATTCAGTGTCAATGGAAAATGAAATACTTCCATCAAATTAATTCAAAATATAAAAACTCACTCTAGGGGGCAACTGCAAAGTGTTCCAATTTTCGTTCGCGTATGGAACGATGACGGTGTCCAGATCATAGTACTTTTTTGCATTATAAACTGTCAGATTGTACAACATCAGGTGCACCAAATCTACCCATTTTATCTCTAATCGACGCACAAATTCTTTGCCATAATTGCACATTGAACAAACGAATACGTAGAACCTAAAACAATAGATTTGTATTCGTAAAGAAGAGATTTTTTATTTTGCTTTTATATATAACGAAGTGAAAAAGTTACCTGTCACCACTGTAAAGAGGATACGTTAAACAGCTAACACATTTTTCATGAAACCACTGCTTGCAACGAGCACACTGCAACATTTGCGTGTACCACTCGCCATTTAATCCACAATAACAATAAATTTGTTCGGCATTCACCCTGTGATGCGCGTCCCAACTCAACATGTCCGGCTGAAATAGAAAATATGAGTAATCAATATTTTAGATAGGATATTCCTTCCGAAAAAATATGATAGGAAAATCAGTATAGGCCTATAATAATTTTCCTACAAGTTTTTCGCGATTATGGGGAACATACTTTACACATAAAAAATCTCCGAATTCCCTAAATGTCTTGAAAATCACTTGAAATTTCATTTAAATCTATGAAAATCCTTTGGAATCTCTTGAAATTCCTTCATACCTTTGGAAATATTTTTAAATCCCCTAAAATCTTTAAATAACTTGGAGGTCCCATCAAATTCCTTTAATCCTGTAAAATTCTTTGAAATTCCTTGAAATCTGTTGGAAATCTTACAAAATTCTATGAAATCCCTTCTTTAAAGAAATTTTAAGAAGATTCCAAAACAATCTTTTAAAATTTGAAGTGTCTATTCGTACGGTCCGCCCGACGAGTAGAATAGTGGCATGAATGGTGACCCCCCCCCCACCATGTAACACATTGAAATTTTTAGAATTCTTAATCATAATTGCTATGAAAATTAGTGGAAATATTTGGAAAACCCATAAAATCCATTGAAAAGTCTTCAAATCCCGTGAACGTCCCTCGAAATCCTTTGGAATGCCTCAAAATTCTCGAAAATGTTTCGAAAGCATTAAAATCCTCTAAAATTCCTTGAAATGTTTAGAAATCTTACGAAATTTCTTGAAATCTGTGGAAATATTTTTTAATTTCTTGAAAACCCTTAAAACATCCTAAAATATGTGGAAATATTTGGATATCCATAGAAATCTTTTGAAATCCCATAAAATTCATTGCAGTCATAAAATCCGTTAAAAAGCCTTTAAATCCATGGAACTCCTTCGAAATCTCTTGAAATCCTTTGGAATCCCTTTAAAATCCTCTGAAATGTTTGGAAATCTTTGAAATCTTCTAATATCCCTTGAAACGTTTCGAAATCTTAGGAAATTTTTTGAAATCCGTGGAAATATTTTTAAATCTCTTGAAAACAGTTTAAAGAAATTAAAATCAGCGGAAATATTCGCAAATCCCATAAAACCTTTTGAAAAGTCTTAAAATCGCATGGAACTCCCTCGACATTTTTTTAAATGTCTGGAAATCATTGAAACCTTTTAAAATCCCTTAAAATGTTTCGAAATCTTACGAAAATTCTTAAAAGCTGTGGAAATATTTGTTAATTTCTTGGAAACCGTAAAAATCTTTTAATGTATGTGGAAATATTTGGATATCCATAGAAATCTTTTGAAATTCCATAAAATACATTGACAAGCCATAAAATCCGTTAAAAAGCCTTTAAATCCGTGGAAGTCTTCTGAAATCTCTTGAAATCCGTTAGGATCTTTTAAAATTCTTTGAAATGTTTGAAACTATTTAAAATCCTCTAAAATCCCTTGAAATGTTTCAAAATCTTACGCAATTTCTTGAAATCCATGGAAATATTTTTAAATCCCTTTAAAACCGTAGAAAGCCACGCAAATTAATGGAAATGTTTGGAAATCTCATAAAATCCTTTGAAAAGTTTCAAATTCCCATGAAAGTCCCTCGAAATCCCTTAAAATCCCCTGCAATATTGGGAAATTATGCGAAATCCGTGCAAATATTTTTTAAATCTCTTAAAAACTGTTGAAGGGCAGGAAAATTAGTGCAAATATGTATTTGGAAATCTCATAAAATTCTTTAAAAAGTCTGAAAATCGTACGGAAATCCCTCGAAAGCCGTTGAAATGTTTGGAAATCTATGAAATCCCCTAAAATCACTTGAAATGTTTCGAAATTCTTTGATTTTTAAATCTCTTGAAACCCGTTTAAATCCCTTGAAATTAGTGGAAACATTTGGAAATCCGTAGAAATCATTTGAAATCCTGTCAAATTTTTATGAAATTTGACAAAATTGCTTAAAATCCGTGGAAATTCCCTGGAATCCCTTTAAATTCGCTCATGTATTTGAAATCTTTTGGAGTCCTGTAAAATTCCTTGAAATTAGGGAAATCCTTTAAAATAGTTTGAAATCCTACGTTAAGTAAATAAATCAATATTTGAACATTATTTCTATACTGATTTTCTGTAATGAATTTTCTAGAAGCGCGAAAAAATGATGAGAAATTAATGAGGATTGTAGGCCTATACTGAATTTCCTATAATATTTTTTCGTAAGGGAAAGACACTTTAAAGACTTTAAAACTTTAACTTCTTTTAAAGAAACTAACATCGTAGGGTAACTTCGTCATGTCTTCTGGAGGCGGAGGTGGTTGGTCTCTGCCGCTACAAACTTTTCTGATATTAGCCTTAACCATAGAGTTCTTAGGCTCCAGGTGTTCCCGAACTCTAGGTTGACTGTCTACGCATCTCTTGCACATCCATTGTGCCTCTGGAAGTGTTTCCTCTTTTCCTATGTGAGGCTAAAACGATTTAAAGAAGATTATTAATTTTAAAGTCGGTCAAACTGTTACAGTTTGAAATGTCACGAATTGTAAGGTTATAATTTAATTCAGGACATGATAAAAATTAAAATTAGATTGATGTCTACCTGGTGACACAGCTGATGATAACCACGACCACATTTGTCGCAAACGATGATGTCGTTCTCAGTCTTGGATTGAGATTTTTTACAGAGGACACACATCACATCGGCCTCAGGCATCGCTAATTTTGTTAACTCTTTAACCGAAGACCAGGCCGATGTGTTGTCCAGAAACTTGACAAGACATTTTTCCCTCGCCAAGTCCACCTCCACAACCGTTCCCATATAATATTTTCCATCTTTGTGTTGAAGAAGTACATCTTCACCGTGCGAAAACCCAAGTCGCTGCTCCTTTGTCGTACTGTCTGGTGCCGCTGGACATTCTTCGGGTTCGGACATTTTCCTGTAACTGAGCATAGATTTATTTTAAAAAATTGTAATTTAAAAAAGTGAACTTCGACATTCTCAAGCCTCTGACAATCATACAAAAAAAATCAAGGCTAGAGGAGAGTCCGCACGTTTGGGATAGCATTATCTCTGACACAAGTCAATTTAAAAATATAAAATAAAGTATAAGCTTTTATTTTCTGTTTAAATATGCTTCTTTTAACTTCAGTGAACTTTTTCTAAAGTTTCAGCATGATAGGAATTTTTAATTACTTAAAAATCATAAAAATAAGTTTTGCAAGTCAGAAAGTAAAAATGTGGGTTTTCGATATTTCAGAGTTTTCTCTTTCTTAGACTTTTATATCGCATGAATTTGGGTTTTATAATAATAATTATTAATATCTGAGAAAGGCAAAATGGTACGTTTGAGACAATATTTTACGGCACGCAATGGACAGAACCGTCATCAATAATTTAACCTATTCTCTAATTTTCTAGAGTTCTTATTTGTTAAATTTAGTCAATTTTACTCAAAACGACCCTGCTAGCACGCCTAGCACAAAAACGATTAGGTCTAACGACTTCATTTTTTGTAAAGAGATGTGTTTCAAGTGACCAATGTGAGGAAAAATACTGAGAACCCTGAGAAAGATACTTATTATAGCGTTGCTATGCAGAATCATGAAAATTTAGCCCATATTACTCAAAATGCCCCTGTTAGAACACCTAGCGCAAAAACTATTTGGTCTAACGACTTCATTTTTTGCATAGAGATGTATTTCAAGTGTCTAATGTGAGGAAAAATACTGAGAATCCTGAGAAAGATACACTTCATAGCTTTGCTATGCAAAAACATAAAAAATTTAGCCCTAGTGCAAAAACTATTAGGTCTAACGACTTCTTTTTTTGCATGGAGATGTCTTTTGCGTGTCTACTGCGAGTAAAATGCTGAGAACCCTGAGTTAAATCCTCATCATAGCATTTCTATGCAAAAACATGAAAATATAGGCCTTTTAATTAAAACTTCTCAAAATTGACTCAAATTTGGCTCAAAGCCTGTATACAGGATCGAGAATTTTCTGAAAAAGCGCAAAAATTTCTTTATAAGCTCCTAGGGACTGATTTTTTATATTTAACTACTGAAAGCTTAATATATATTAAAAATATTCTGCTTCTATGTTTTTTGTCTAGTTTTCCAAAAGTATCTTCCTCGTGTCCAAGACATACCGCACGCCGGTATTTTTTGGACCGATTTGTAAAATAAAGAGGAAAAAACAGTAATTAGAAATAGTCCAAAATTCAAGCGAAATATATTAACTATTCTTAACATTTTATATTTCCTGTTTACTTAAGTCGTTCGTTTTACACCTAGAAAAATAGACTTAACTACCTGCGATAATGGTAAAATTCTATATTCACGATAGAAAGTATCTATTTTTGTATTTCACACCTGCAGTTTTTTTCTTGATCATTAAAGCATAATTTTTTTTATTGTTTGCCAAATATTAAAAATCCAGGGCTTATTATTCAAACCAGTAATAAAACGCATTATATATTGTACGAAATAACAAAAATTATTTAGTCCTTTAATTTTATTGGGTACAATCTATTTTTGGATAAGATATAGTGTACTTAAACACGTGTTCCGCATTTATTATTCACAAGAATACGAGTTAAATGGAATTCACATTCATTGTATCAAAGAAATTGATTTTTTTTTTGCTTTGTGGCCCCGAAATTGTGCAGAATTCTTATAATTCATAATTAAATTGATATTATATTGATTTATTAAAATTAATTCCTTAGCGTATGACGATATTTAAATATGTTAAATAACTAATTGACATGATTTAAATATAAAAAAGAAAAAGGAGGTAACATTTTAAATAATTAATTAATTTCTCTAATAATTAATTCATAATAAATTTGCAAAATTAACTTGTTTCTTAGATATTTAAAACCAAAAATTTTGTAAGCATGGTTTCACTTTTACTAAAGAGATGAACGTTTAACAAACAAAAAAAATAATTTTTAACAAATTACAGTTGAATTCAACTAGAAAAGATGAATTTTCAAAAAAATAATTGAATCCTCAATCAAAACAAATTAATTTTCAACCAAACAATTGCATTTTTAACCAAAAAGGTTAAACATCTACCAAGAGAATAATTTAGAAACATTTTGCAAACTGTCTCGAATTATTCCTAACATTTGTTTAAATCTTTCAAATAAAAAAAATTCCTTAAAATATACGATATTTTTTTCGACAATCTTTTCAATTTGTTTGAAATTTTCTTTAGAAATTAATTTTTCAAAATAAAAAATTATTTACAATTTTCCCAGGAATCTTAAGAAAAGTTTTATTGTTTTCTTCAAACTTTTCAAAATTCTTAAAAAGCTTGGAAATTTTGTTCGTAATCTTCAAAACCTTACATTTTGTTTTCCCTTTTTTGAAGTATTTTCAAGTTTTAAATTATTGTTGAATCTTTTCAAAACTTAAAAACTTTCGAAATATCTTTTTAAATTATTCGAATTTTTCCTAATTTTTTGTTTAATTCTACATAAACTTCTACAGCTTATTTTTCCTAAACTTGAAAAAAAATTTGCATAATTAAAAAATTGCCTTAAAATCTTTCGGATTCTTTTTTGACAATTTTGGAAGTATTTTGAAATCTTTTGAAATGTTTTTAAATATTTTATAACAATTAATTTTTCAAAATAAAAAAGATTTAAAATTTCCCCTGAAATCTTAGGTACATTTTTTTATTCTCTTGAAATATTTCAAAATTCTTAACCAGCTTCTGAACTTTTTGTTCAAAATCTTCAACAATCTACACTGTTTTTTAGATTTTTTAACACTTTTTTAAGTTTTAAACCGTCTTTTTATGCTTTTAAAACTTACTCGAATTTTTTCTAAACTTTTGTAAACTTGTGAAATTGAAAAATTTGTCTTTAAAATCTTCCACATCATTTTTAGAATTTTTAAAAAACCTACGTTTAAAAAAAAGTGTTTTTAAATCTGCACAAGATTTAAATTTTTGAATTTATTAAAAAATTCTAAATATCTTTTGTAACAAAATTCAGTTTTCCCTAAAAGAAGACCTAAATCATTTACGTATACTGCCAAAAAAGTTAACAAACCATTTTTGTTTAGAGAAAATTGAAGCTTAATCTTTAAGGAAGAATATAATTTCGTGCCACCTTTCTTATTCTTAATATTAGCAAAATTATTTCTTCATATGAATGAGAAAAATGCGTTCGTACAAATAAAATTTAGTCGGTGCAACGGGAAAGGTTTTTTACCAAATTAATTTTAATAAATCAAATATATCATAGATATCTTATTTTCAATTATATGAATACACTCATAAGTGTTGACTAAAAAATCTCGTGTAGTTTAATATTTAAATCAATTTAAAATAATTTGTCACTGGTGCAACGAAATCAGAAATTTAAATGTGTTAAGTCTGCGGTTCCTTGGGAATTTATAACCTATCATTCTGACAGTTGTTTAAAATGTTCGAATGATGTTATACGAAACATGAAGAGATCATTTTGAAGGAGAATACAATGGAGAAAGATATAAGATGAGGATGTTTTACTCGATGTTTTATTTTAAAATTGTCTATTATCAGCAGTCCAAAAAAAACAGCTTTCTATCTCTCCTCAGATTTACACATTTTTGAAAACCAGGGTGTTTACTCAAACCGTGAAGAAGAATTCCCTGACAATTCCAGGTTTTTTCCAGGCATCTTAAGTTTTTTCCAGGTATAATTTTTCATAGTACCAAATTTTTTAATTTTCAACTAAAAAAGATCAATTTTCAACCAAATAGTTGAATTTTTAACTTAAAAATCTGCCCGTCAAAGCCCAATCCAATCTGTCAATTCTTTCGAAAGTTAATCGTACTCACAGACAAGCATCCATCCATTCATACAGAAATACATACAGACAGTCACATTCGTAAAAACCTGTTTCTCGAGTTCAGGGGGTCTCAAAACGTGGACATTTGACAAAAACGGGGGGGGGGGGGGCAATTTTTACACAAATCTAATACCTTCTCTGATGAAAGTGTAAAAAGATCAGTTTTCAACAAAAAATGGGTTAGTTTAATTTTTAGCTTAAAACAATAATTTTCCTTTAACTTTTAACTAAGTAGTTTTTATTATCAAACAAAAAGATGAATATTCAATCAAAATGATGAATAATTAACAGGAATACTTGAATTTTCAACCAAAAAGATGAATTTTCAAACGAGAAGATCAATTTTCTACCAAAAAAGATTTTTCAACGAAATACATGAATTTACAACTAAGATAGATAAATTCTCAACCAAAAATTGAGTAGTTAGAATTAGATGGTTGGTTCAAAAATTAAAGTTCAACCAAAGAAATGAATTTCCAACTAAAATTATGAAACATTCAATTCGAATAGTAAAATTTTCAGCAGTTAAAAAAAATAACTTTCAATAAAAAAATTAATTTTCAAAAAATAGTTACATTTTCCAACAAAGTAATGAAGTTTTAAGTAAAATGATGAATCTTGAACTGGAATAAGTGAATTTTTAACCAAAATGATTAATTTTCAACGAAGAAGATTAATTTTTATCAAAAAAGACGAATTTTCAACGAAAAAAGATAATTTTTCAACAAAAAAATTAAATTTTCAATGAAAGAGACGAATTTTTAACGAAATTGATGGAATATTCAACTGAAATATTTACATTTTCAGTTAACAAAAAATTAATCTTCAGCCAAAGAAAATCCGAATTTTCGCCAAATAACCCATTTTTCGACCACTGAAATGAATATTCAATTAAAATTATGAATCTTGAACGAAAAAAAATACATTTTTAACAAATGAGTTTAACTTTCAACCAATTAATTAAATTTTCATTTCAAAAAAGATAAATTCTGAACGGAAAATGTAGTAATTTATATTTTAACCAAAAAAGATAAATTTTTTTTATCAAAAACAGTTGAATTCAACAAAAAAGACGATTTTTCAAGAAGAGTTGAATTTTTTATCAAGAAAGATTTTTCAGTCAAGAGAGAGAAAAAATTTGCAAACAAACTATTGAATTTTCAAGCAAAAGATCAATTTTCAACCAAGAAGGTTAATTTTCTACCAAAAAGATCGAATTTTAAACAAAACACATGCATTTTCAACCAGATACTTGAATTTTTAACTAAGAATCATTGCTATTCAATTTTACATTGCAATTTAAAAATAAATTAAGCGCTCTCTCGAAAAAGTTCCCTGGCTTTAAAAAAAAATCCCTGATATTTCCATGCTTTTCCAGATATATATAAAAATTCCCTGAAAACACATCAGTTTCCAAAAATAAAGATTTCCGTTTTTAAATAAAGCTTACATATTCAATTGAATATTTTTATAGCCAAAATATCACGAAATTAGTCAATTAGTTGCAAGGGCTGATCCAGAAAATTTGTCGAAGGGGCGATTGTGAATTTTCTTCAACGAATGTATGTGAAAGGGGGTGAGGGCTCCCCAAAAATTTTAAAGAACTTTTAAAATTGAATATAATAAGGCGATAAATTCCACTATACATATTTATATTTTTCAATGTTATAAAACACATTCATAAAAATCTGAAAGCACGTGCATATTTGGGGGTCGTACGTAAATTGCGTAGTCTTTTGGGAGGGGGTGGGGCACGATTTTTCTATGCATAGGCTCCAATATTTGTTAAAAATGCATCTTTTTAGGTTGGAAATTCAACTCATAGGTTGAAAATGGAACTACTTTATTGAAAATTCATTTTTTTCGTTGACGACTTATAATTTTAGTTGAAAATTCAACTGTTTTGTTGAAAATTAACTTTTTTGTTCGAAACTCATATTTTTTGGTTAAAAATTTAACTATTTGGTAGAAAATTCCATTTTTTTATTGAAAGTTATTGTTTCTCAATGAAAACTTAACTACTCTATTTTTGATTGAAAAGTGATATTTTTAGACTAAAAGTTCAACTACTTTTGAAAACTTGTCTCTTTTGGTAAAAAAATTAATCTTCTTGGTTGAAAATTCATTTTTTTCGTTGACGATTTATAACTTTAGTAGAAAATTCAACTGTTTTGTTGAAAATTAACTTTTTTGTTCGAAATTCGTATTTTTCTATTAAAAATTCAACTATTTGGTAGAAAATTCCATTTTTTTATTGAAAGTTATTGTTTCTCAATGAAAACTTAACTATTCCATTTTTTGTTGAAAAGTGATATTTTCAGACTAAAAATTTAACTACTTATGAAAAATTGTCTTTTTTGGTAAAAAATTAATCTTCTTGGTTGAAAATTCATTTTTTTCGTTGACGATTTATAATTTTACTAGAAAATTCAACTGTTTTGTTGAAAATGAACTTTTTTGTTCGAAATTCATATTTTTCTGTTAAAAATTCAACTATTTGGTAGAAATTTAACAATTTGGTAGAAGATTCAATTATTTGGCAGATTTTTGTTGTTGTTGTTGTTGAAAATTCGACTCTTCTGCAAAAAATTCGCTTTTCTAAAATGAACATTGTGGCTTTTCAGTGAAAATTTGACTATTCAATTTTTCATTAAAAAGTTATCCTTTTTAGACTAAAAATTCAACTACCTGGTTGAAAATTAATCTTTTTTGGCAAAAATTAATTTGCTTGGTTGAAAATTCAATTATTTGGTTGAAATTTGAACTATTTTATTGAAAATTCATTTTTTTGTCGTTGAAGTTTCATACTATTAGTTGAAAGTGCAACTGTTAAGTTGAAAATTAACTTTTTTGTAGAAAATTCGTCTTTTTGCCTGGAAAATTCAACTACTTGGTCAAAAATTCATGTATTGTGTTGAAAATTCCTCTTTTTTGTTATAAAATCAATTTTTGGTTTAAATTCAACTGTCTGTTTGAAAATTAATCTGTTTTGGTTGACGATTCAACTATTATGTTGAAAAGTCTTATTTTTTGATTAAATTCAGTTGCGTTTTATTTAAAATTAAAACCTTTTTTCTTTGAATTATCAACTATTATATTTTCTATTGAAAATTCATCTTCTTAGGTTCAAAATTCCACTCCTTGGTTAAAAGTTGAACTACTTTCTTAAACATTCATTTTTTTTAAGATTCATAATTTTAGTAGAAAATTCATCTCTTTAGTTGAAAATTGAACTACTTTGTTAAAACTTATTTTTTTTTGTGAGGGGGGGGGGGGAGGTGAAAATGAATTTTTTTTAACTGAAAATTTAACTATGTGGTTGGAAATCAACTTTTTTGTTGAAATTTCATACTTTTGGGATGAAAATTCAACTAGCTATTTTTCTACAGTATCTCAAAAGCTTATATGAGCATAAATCTAAAAAAATTCCTATCACAGTGCAAGAACTTGAGGTTGGAAACATTTGAAAAGATCTGCAGGCAAATAAAAATTCAATAAATATATATTTCAAGAGAATTTTATACTAAAACAATGGTTATACGTTTCATATATTTACAAACTAGAAAAATATATTTAAAATGAGACCAAGAACATAACAAATATTGATTGTCACGGAAAGTATTGAAAATTTAAAAAAAAATGGAGATTTACACTATTTTTGCAATATCTACTTAAAAAATAGACAAATTGCCTTCATCCTGGGCTCATTTTATGCATAATTTGGAAAGCAATAAACCTTTTACAGAACATTTTCTAGCTCTGACATAACTGAAATTAAGAGAACTTTATCAGTCTTCAAAAAAGAGGTGGTCCGAAACTTTTGCACGGTAGTGTATTTTGTTAAAAATCCGACTTTTTGGCAAAAAAATAATCTTCTTGGTTAAAAAATCTAAATTTTGGATATTGTTTTCTCGATTGACTGAAAAATCCTTCTTTGTTGAGGATTTCAGTATCTTGTTGAAAATTCGTCTTTTTTTATTAAATTCAACTGTTTTTGATTTAAAATGAAAATCTCTCCTTGGCTAAAATAGCAACTATTACAATTTTTTGTGAATTCATCTTTTTGGTTGAAAACTCACAACCATTGGTTTGAAAGTTGAATTACTTTGTTCATCTATAAAAAACACTAAGATTTTTACCCCCCTCCCCTTCCAAATTGGCTCACGTTATTTTTAGATGACCCCAAATAAATTTGCGAAAAAATTTAGTACCTGGAAAAATTACTTTAGTTAGAGGGGGGGGGGGGATAAGTGGTTCAAAATGTCAGAAAAAGAACTAAAAATAAGGTCTGATAATTAGGGGTCTCAAATTCTTCACGGAAATTACGAGGCCTTAAGTACTTTATGTATCTGATATGCAAATTTTCATATTTTAATAAAATTTCGGAGCTTTTTAATAATTAAAAATGTATACTTTTTTTTTATTACTGCGAGACAGTCGCTGTCAATTTTTCGTTTGATAACAATAAATATTGTTCATTAAACTTCTAACTTTGATTCTAATGTATAAACATGTAACAAAATGTTACATTCAGTTAAAAAGTATGAATAAAGACAAGGCGATATTTTTTTCAGTTTAAAAATTAATTTTTTGCTCTCAAACATTAATTAATTATAATATTTCAATGAAACTTCGTCAGAAAACATAGTATCCTTGCTGACATTAAACTGAAAAAATAATAAACATTTTTTGCCAGCTTTCCAGTTAATTAAGGTTATCTACTCGAAATTATTATCTACTGTAGGTTGGTTTCCCCTGTATATAATTTTTACCACAAAAACTAATTGTAACAATAAAAACGAAAACTGAACAAATAAGTGGGAGGCAGGTTTTTCATCTATCACAAAATGACGTAAGGTCTTCTTGCTTAATTTTATTGCGCATATTAATGATTACTCGTTCAAAAATGATTTACGAGTGAATTTAAGCAAACTTAATTCTACAAATAAGAGTTTTTTTTTTGACTGCGTTGAAATCCTAAAGAAACTTTTCTAATGATTAATTCTTGTAAATCTCCTAAAATTTAAAACTCAAAGATTCAATTTTAATCCTTTAAATTTCCATGATATTTTCAATTAACTGAAGAATGCTGATCTCTATACCCCGAGCATAAAAAATATAACTCTATGAGCACTAAAAAAAAGATAGGTACCAGCAAAACACTGAAACTGATCATTTTTATATCTCTCGAAATGCATTTACGATAAAACAAATGAAAGAAGTAAATATAAACCATCTGTAAGCGATAATTCCCAAAATTTTTTCAAACATCGACGGTCAGAAATCACGATGCCCAGGACGAAAAATGTATACCTTGAACACACAGAACACCCCGAGCATTAGTAAAATCCTCTAACTTTTCGAAAATCGAGCAACAAGAATAAAAATTCCCAATGGCTGGAGAATCGTGAGAAAATGCTCCGAAAGGAAGCTGCGACCATATGATCGAAATATCGTTAAAAAGCAACTCGCTCCCTTGAAAGTGAGACCCTGGACGAAAGCAATCTTACATCTCAGCTGTTCCATTTCTTCAGTTTTCTACCCCGAGCAATGCAGTTTTGAATTGTCAATTTTTCAATGCAGAGCAACGAACCCGAGGACGAGGACGATTGGAAAAGTGTATATGCCACCCCCCACACCCAATCAATCACATAGGCGGATCACGAAAGGTTCAACCCTTGCGAATTCGCGAGGTACCGGGTTGATCTTCGTAGACGATCCCGAGTCACCGAAAACCTCTAGAAAGTTAAAGATTCTAACCTGGACATGTTGAGATTTCTGCCTTCGTACCTTAGCTCCCAGGTCCTGTTCACGCGTGATAGTTGCCACTCATTTTCCGAGTCCGGTCAGCCATTTACAACCATGGGCCCCGCCACCTCCGAACGAGAGACACTCGCGCGCGGCAAAATCTATTTTTTAAAACAGTTTTGCTACTTCTGTCCGCGAGCCGGCGAACACAAAAGTGTTTCGCACCCCTTCGCCGACTTCCCGAAATTCACGAGGACTCAGAAATAAACGTACGTGCCGAAAATTCGGCGCACATTCATCCTGTGCCCTAGAAATTCGAATCAGCACCGTCCGCCATCTTCGAGAAAACACTTGCTGGGTACCACCGGGTTCAAGCGAACTGAGTTCGTCACTGAGTTCTAACTCAGTAGCGTACTTCTTTTTCACTGAACCCATCAATTTAGAATCTTAGTCTTAAGAGGGAAAGGCTTTTCAATTATTAATTGTTTTTTTACAAAATGGGATTGTCGAGAAATTTTATAGTTATCAAATTTATTTTAATTGGCTTAAATTTTGAAGAAGAAAAAACAATTTTTAAAGCAAGAGTCAAAGCCGTCAACTGTCAAAAATTTAAACAGGAAAGCCCGCGAAATTCAAAATGTCAAGATTGGATCGACATTTTTTATCTTTGAAATTGCATGAACGGATATTCTTTGGTTTGAATTAGTATATCAAATTCTCATCACTTTAGATCGACGTTACATTAATTTTTATTTGAGGTAAGGTTCACTAAAAATTATATCCAGTGTTGGGGAAATTCCGCAAAAAAGGAACTAATTACGGCTGCAGTTACTTTGTGAAAATAGTAATTGGTTACATTTTCAGTTACTGATTTAAGTAACAGAGAGTTTTCACAAAGTTACATTTTTATACACGTGAACAAAAGTTACATATGTATTTTTATTTTAAATTTCTCTAATTTGGAATTAGCTCGGCAATAAGATTTGTAATTAAAAACTTGGCTTTTGATTTCCATAATCATCGAAATATGTATCTATACACTTTTAAAATGGAATAGTTTTCAATTGCAAATCGTCAAAATTGAACTGTTTGAAAAACAGATTCAAAAGTAAATAATCTTAAATTGTACAGATTAAAATGGAAGGATCTTCAATTTTAAATGTTCAAGTTAGACATTAGACCTGTTTTAAAAATATGTCTAAAATTTTACGATTTTAAATTATAAACATTCAGGACTAAACAATTTCCAGAATGTATTTTAAGAACATCTTATTATGTCAGAAAATTCTACATTAGCTCATTAATTTTATTCTTTGCTTCTATTCCTACTGGGATAGAATTTTATATTTAAATGAAAGTTCCAGATTACTGAGAGCCGAATAAAATTAAAATTAAAATTAAAATGTGTAGCTATTTTCATATTTATTTTAACTTATGATTATCAATTATATTTTATAGTACCTCAAATTAAATCATATATTTTAATTTGATAATTAGGTTAGTATTAAATAAAATTCAGTGCCTATGAGCACCAAAAAAAATCGGGCTATTTTTACCGAAATTTCGGTACAAATTTTTATTCATGTTTACTAATTTCGGCCTGAATAAAAAAAAACGGCGAATTCAATATATCCCACATGAAAGTTTTTCAATCATTCGATCTAGGTAAAGACGTAAAGAGAAGGTAATTAGGTGAAACTCACAGTTTCCTGAGGCTATTCTTTGGATGATTGAGGTCACTAAAATTACCCATGCGATTTGATTTTTTTTTCTCATAAGAAATCACGGATTGTAGAATTTTGAAAATTAACTAAGAATTGGAAACCTAAAGCCTCCGTATATCTAGTTTTATACGGTTTTATGAAAATCCGGCTAGTTTTTAAAATATAAGCAAATACTGAATACGCTCCTGACCGTCTCCCAGAACTCCAGAAGACAGGCCCAACATAAACATTGTTAATTTTGGCATTTGCAGTACTCCCCAACACTCAAAAAATGTTTATTTAATTCTTTAAAAATAATAACAGATTAAATTTCATTAACAGTGACACTTTTATGCAAAAACAGAAAAATTTTGCAAGCAACTGACTAAGGTAGTACTTTCGTAGGTCAGTACACTCACGTCTGTGGCGCTAGCGTATACTCTGTTTACGTTTCAAAGATCCTAAACTCCCCTTTTATGACTCTTGGAGGTTGTAAATTATTTGGTGACCGGTCTCATTGTCAACTGACTTCTAAGCACTTGTAATTTACAACTTAATTGTGTGAACATGACTTTCGGGCATTTAAAATTTTTAATCCCATAGCAGAAGGGAAACTTGATTTATTTGTGACCTTTGTGAGGATCCAGGTAAAGATGCTAACATTCTGGATTTATAATTTGAAAAGGATTTTAGAGATTTTTCGTTCAGAAAATAATAATTACAGGTACTGAGGAATAGTACCTGTATATCAAAGTTTCATTTATTTTAATTGGATATTTTGAAATTGCAATTGACTATTTTGGAATTTCATCTCTAAAATAGGGGAGACCACCCTACAGTAGATAATCATAATTAAAAATACTAATGAATGTTAAATAAATAATTTACTGTAATTAATAGTTAAGACACAATACGTGTTAATATATCAAAATTATCATTGATTATTTTACTTAGATTTGTGCTTATAATTAAGGATTATCTATTGTATGGTGGTCTCTCCTATGTCCAAAAGTACATCGAGGAAAAAATATCCCGGTCATTTGAAGGTTCACAAAAAATTTGCACGGTCATTGTAATTCCAAGATTCGAACTCTTAAAGCTAAAAATGTGTTCATTTGATGTTATAAAAACTGAAATACAAATTATAACACTTAAAGTGGAACATTTTTTATTTTAAACTTTTAAAATTAAAGTTTCAAATTTTGAATGTGAACGTCTATAATTTACACTTATAAAATGGAAGCTTTCAACCATTTTGAATTGATCAATTTTTAATTAAATGGCATTAAACTGCAACATTCAAAATTTTAAACTTTTATTAATTGTACAGTTCAAGGATTTAAAAATATATTATAAATCCAGGTTATCATTGTCAATAGCCTAAATCCTAAATTATATAATTTAAAGCAATGTTTAGTTGAAAACATAAAAAATTAAACGGTTATAATTTTTTTAACTGAACACTTTTTAAATTTGAAGTTAAATTATTTTTATTTTAAGCCCTTACAAATTAATAATTGTTCAATTTTTATTTATACATGTGAATTTGTTTTGAAATATGTTTAAATATTCTCTTAAAATGCAAAATAAAAAATTTTTAACTTTTATAAATTGTACGTTTCCAAGATTAGAAAAAATATAAATGCACGCCATCATTTTCAATGCTCTAAATTGAAGAATGCATGGGACGACTGAAAAATCTCGAAAAATAAAATTCACGAATTGGAAAATTCCCGAATAATACAATTTCCGAATAATAAAATTCCCAGTAGTTTATAATGTGACCAAATTTAACAATTTCCGTATAATAAAATTCCCGAATTTAAACAATTAATTTTTTGTTATTTATAAAATTCGGCAATTTTCTGTCGAAAACTTTATTGTGCAGGAATTTTATTATTGAAGATTTTTCCAATTCGGGAATTTCACAGTGTCGGTAATTTTATTTTTCGGGAGTTTTAGTTGTCCCGAATGCATCAACAAATTTTGTAATTCTTGCAATTCTATCATTTTAAGCAATTTTAAGTTAGAAACATTAAATGTTAAAAACTGAAAGATTAAAATTTTTTGACTGGATAGTTTTTAAATTTGAAGTTAAATTTTTGTAATTTTAAGCCCTCACAAATAAATAATTATTTGATTTTTATCTATACATCAACATTTTTTAAAAATCTTTTTAAATATTCCTGTGAATCTCAATACAAAAATTTTATTCTTTTGAAACCTTTTAAATTACTTAGAATGCTTTTAATTTTTTTATTCGAAATCTTCAAAAGTCTACATTTTTGTGGTTGATTGAGAACCAATCTATTTAGATTATTACATTTTCCAAACAGGAAAAGAAACAATAAAAATAAATTTATACATTTCAAAACTTGCTGACATTGTAACATTCTTTATAGAAAATTTAAATAAAAAATTTCTTTCAAGAAACTGAGGTAAAAATTATTTGCAATTAAAAGAATCAGATCATGAAAAAAAATTCACAATTCAAAATTAGATTTCTAAACTATCTCCTATGTATTTGTCTCTAATGAGCCGAAAAAGAGGTAGTTTAGAAATCGAATTTTCAATTTTTTTTCTTGCTCTGATTTCATTGTATACGATTATTTATAAAAAATATATTTAATTTCGATTTCAAATAAAATCTACATTTTATTTTAAATTGTTAAAAATATTTTCAAGTTTTCAATTCTTAAATCTGTTCAAAACTTCTAAATATCTCTCCAACTTACTCGAATTTTTTGTAAATTATGAAATGTTCATTTATTATTTATTCATCAAGATTTGTTTTTGTTTTGGAATCTTTTTAAATATTCTGTTAAAATTAATTTTTCAGAATACAAAATTATTCAAAATTTGTCATGGGCTTAAAACCTTTCAAAATCCTTAAAAAGCTTCAAAATTGTAGTTTGAAATCTTCAAAAGTCCATATTTTGTTTTAATTTTTTTTTCAAGTTTTAAATTAAGTTTGAATCTTTTCAAAGCCTCTCAACATCTCTTAAACTTACTCGAATTTTTTCTGAATGAATAATTCAGTAATAATAATAATAATAATAAATAATAGTTCAACTGTTATTTATACATCAAAATTCAATAATTTCACTTGAAAGTAAAAAATTAAAAAAATAGAACAATTAAAAGTGTAACGTTCAAGGTTTAAATTTAGCTCTCTGAAATTTTAACGATTGAAGGCTTTCTATTTCAAAGAATTAACAGTGCTAAATATTAAAAACTTGTTCTTGTCCTTAATTTGAAATTTGCAAATTGAATGGGTTAAAGTGGAATATTTTAGACTGAATTAACATTTGAATATGATTTAAAATTTAATAAAAGCGTTTAATTATATTAATCTATTAATTTGAAATTATTTTTAAGTTGAAAGTAGTTTTTAAAGTTTCAATCAGACGTTTACATTTGTTTAACTACTAATGTTTTCGAGCTGAAACAGTTCAATTTTTAACGTTCAAAATGAAAATCTGTACATTGCTTAATTTTGAACAGATTCAGAATCACCCTTTAAAATCATTTATTGTCCAATTCTTAATACTCGAACTACAGTTTAATTTAAAAGATCATGAATTAATTTATGTTTACACGTTTACTATGTTTTTGTGCAAAAATTTCAATTTCAAAGAGTCTGAATTTTTAATTGATTAAATCTTTAAAAATGAAACCTAAAATGGAAAATGTTGATAGTAAATGATTTAAAGATGTACATTGTAAATTGAATGATTTCATCATTGAAAAGAATTGAACTTAACATTAAAAAAAAGAGTTTAAATCAAACTTGTTTTAAATTGCATTTTGTGATATTTCATGAGATGAGGTAGATTTTTCTGCTAAAAATTTGTAAAATTCCCGGTCAAAAAATAAATTAAGGCATTTGCCGCTCTTAAAAAATTCCCAGTTTCCCGGTCAAGCGGCCACGCTGATTAAAGTTAACCGAAAATTTACAATAAACTACGATTAACTGACAAATAAAACCTACCTTTAATGAAATAATGGGAAGACGATGTAGCATTCAAAGTTTACAATCAGAATTGAATTTAATCGATTTCAATGGAATCGTTTTTTACAGGGGCGATGAAAAAAGAACAATTTAACAAAATAAATAATATATTCTAATGTGAGAGATGAATGATTCAATCTTGTATAATTATGTACATCACATTCACATTTATAAGTATAACACACATGTCACATATTCATACACATCATTTCTGTTCAATATGAACTATTTTTTACCAATTCACATACATAATCTATAAACAAAAAAATGCTACACAAAATTCGCGAACAAGACGTAATAAGTTCATAAAAGTGAAAAAGCTAGTGATGTTTATTAGACAAAAGACGTCTTAGAAATTTCATCAGAAAGAATTATCAAATTTTAGGGTATGAATACAGATTTGATTAAAGTCGAAATCCAAAAAATCGAAAGTGAAACATCTCGCACGACTTATTCAACTTCACTGGTCTTGTTTAACATTCTCACAATTCTCACAATGTTAATACGTGACCATTTTCAAAACATTTTCTTCTTAACAGCAGTATATCGATCCATGTACTGTTCATAGCCATCCAGGTCAGCAAATTGCTTCATCTCAAAAAGATTTCCCTCCAGGGCCAGAATCGAGACCTTGGAATCCTTCAAAATCGTCACAGGGATTGCATTAACCTGCAGACAATTTTCCTCAAGCCTCAAAGTCTTCAGTCTCGAGCACTGAGCCAATTTTCTCGAAATAATCGAAATTTGATTTTGATTCAGATTCAGTTCAGTCACATGAAGTCCTGAAGCCGCATCTGGGACATCCGTCAACTTATTTTTGGAGAGATCCAAAACGTCCAAGTGTTTCAGTCCGCAGAACATGAGAGGAAATTCTTTTATGCAATTATCAGAGAGATTCACTTGCTTCAAATGTTTTAAATTTGATAAAGAAAAGGGCAACATTTTTAATTGATTGGAAGAAGCGTTTAGACATTCAAGTTTCATTAGCGCTCCCATTTCTTCCGGGAGGTCTGTTAGTCTGTTGTGGCTGATATTTAGCTGCTTGAGTAAAGTGAAATCCTTTAATTCTGAAGGAAGATGCAAAAATTTATTTTCCGAGAGGTCCAATGTTCGTAATAATGGAGCAAGAGCTCTCAAATTCTGTGGAAACTCGTCCAATTTCCTTTTTGAGAGGGTCAAGGTTCCAGTTTTCTGCGCTGTGTCGTAGTGCTGCTTTAATCCAGAATTACCCATGGTGGGGTAACTTCAAAAGTACTTGGTACTATTAGTTTGGAGAGTAGTTGGAGAATCGACTTTCTGCAATGACAAAAATTCTCTGTTAAAATGGTTCAAATGGAGTTGCTTTCCAGGTAAGGAGCCGTACTTAAATTACGCAACAGCTCAAGGGGAGGGAGGAGTTGAGAGCTTTTGTTACGATTTGTTACGGCACGTAATTTGTGTAAATTCGCAAATGAAACAAATAACTTGCAGTAATTGTACAGAAAGTTAATATGAATTTAACTTTACGCCCCAAAGAAGCCTGGCGAGTTAAAAATCAGGGATTTAAAAAAAAATCTTGGAAAAGTCAGCGAATTTCTACGACTTTAAATAACTGTCAAGAAGAATAAATTTTAAACTGTTTTATTCCGTTTATAAAAGATTCTAGGTTAAAAATTAGACAAGTTTAAGATTCTGGTCTTTAAATATTAATGGTCAGGGGAAAATTATAGAGAATTTTGAAAATTAAGTTTTGCGGTAATTCTCATATAATATTCTTGTTATTAATTTATTTTTCTTCTATTTCTTTTTTTTGCAGTGTCTTCCTGCTGAAGATTATCTCTTTAGTTATACATTTTATTATTTGATTGAAAATTCAACAATTTTGTTAAAAAGTAATCCTTTTTGGTTGAAAATAAACGATTTTGTTCAAAATTCGTCTTTTTGATTTAAAAATTCATCTACAGTGGAGTCTCACATATTTCTGTCTCCGTTATTTCCTGTCACCTTTATTTCCCGTCGACTGTAGACGGTTATTTCCAATTGCGCAGTTGCGGCAACTCCCACCACGGTCCCGGTATATTCTCCTCCGCGCCAGTGGCTGACCAATTAAAAAGAAGCCCGAAGAGCGCCCTCGTTGATTTGAATTGAGTATTTTAGTATGAAGTCACACGACTTTTGCGAGAAAATATTATAAGCGTGAAAGTCATAAATGTACAAATAGTAATATTTCTCAAGTGAAGAGTCTATTTTCTCAGTCATGTTCCATTCTTTTGTCGATTCACGACCTTTTAGTTTCACGAAATAAAATAAAATATCCTAAATGTCAGGTTAGTGGTACTCTAACCTCAAATTTCGGACAGTTGCTTG
>JAABKJ010000245.1:0-54977 GCA_011634705.1 Andricus grossulariae
GAGCCAACGTGTAAAGGAACATGAGAGTAAAGTCAGGCTAAAACATTTCACGCAATCAGCACTAGCTGAGCATCATACTGAAACAGGAATGAGCATTTTATCCGACAAAACAACCGTCATCGCAAAAACGTACAATATTTTTCCAAGAAAACATAGAGAAGCAATATAAATCTTAAAACACCCTAATGAAATTAATAGGGACAATGGATATCATACCAATCCGCTTTGGCTTGCCATCCTCCCGGGTTTTTTTTTTAAAGACTCGATTGGCAAATCAAGTTCCAGTAGTCCCTACCATGGGGCGCGCTGGCCAATCACACGGTATAACAAGTGGCGCACCATTTGATGATCAAATATCAAAAATCCGAAATCTGTGTGAAAGCGCTGCATATCAGTTTTATTTAATTTCAGGATCAAATTGATCAACTGGAATTCACTCTGTTTAATTATTGTTTAAGCAAAATTATTGAATAATTTCATTAAATTACACATACATTTTTCTGTTAAAATTACTACATTTGCAATCAATTCATCCACTGTTTTCTGCATGTCCAGTTATAAACTTACTCAAATCAAGATAGTACAAATCTAAGCAATGTCGATCATTATTCAAACAATTTCGAATGATGAATAAATATACTACAATTGAAAATGTCATTGAAATGCTAGAAGTGATATTGTTATGTTTAAGATTGTTATGGCAGAATCAATCGGGGACTTGCAAGGAATGTTGAATAAACTTAATACAAGCATGAAGAACATGGGACTCAAAATTAACGTAAATAAAACAAAGATAATGGTGTTTGAAGGAAAACGTGAGAACACAATTTGCGATATTGTTCTAAATGATAAGAGATTAGAGCAAGTTGACAAATATGTATATCTGGGTAGCCTATTCACTAGCGATGGAAAAATAGATGGGGAGTTAGATAGGCGCATAAATGAGGGTAAGAATGTTATAAATAGAGCAGGGTCCATTCTCAGAGATAAAAACAAATCAACAAAATATGAAATGACCATATATAATTCTATGATTATACCGACTGTACTATACGGTGGCGAGACATGGACCATATCAACAGTTACCGAAAGCGAAAAAATTATATCTAGTTTATAGATAGTGGGAGAAATCTTTAAACAATGCCGGTTAGGTATTTTAAAAAACTCGAAGAAAAGAATGTTGTCAAATTCAGAATCATAATTAAGAACATAGTTCCAGTTGAAGAACAGTGACAAGGAATTTCACATTTGTGTGCATAGCAAACTGAAAAAAATTTAGTATTTGTTAATGTGAAATCTGACTTTCTGTCCAAAGCCAGAAATATTCAACAGAATGAAAATTTCTATTTGAGACAAGTAAAAGTAACTTTATTGTCAAATATCAATCAAAACTTATGTTTTTACAATAGGTGAAAAATTACTTGTTTTCAATATTATAAATGTGTTATTTAAATTAGAACAATTATTTTGGCAAACCAAAACTTATCCCGTAAGATTAGTTGTTGCTACTTTAATCTAAAATTGAACCTCCTTTTTTACTTTTTGAGCCTGTGAAAAGAAATTTTTCACTTTAAAATCGATACTTTAGATTTTTTCTATATTTTTGGAAATGAATATCTCCTAGAGAGATGAAAATTGCTTGAAAGTTACAAGTACTCAGTTAATTTAATTTTCTTTACAAAAAATTTCATTAATTTGTAAACGCTCATTATTTTCACATTTTTGAAGCTAAAAATGCTAAGCTTTTTATATAATTTATTTACCATTATTTCATTACACTTACGATTATTGTCATTTTTTGGTTTGAGAATGAGAGTAATAAAATATTACAGGATCCAAATTTAGGCTATCGAGTAATCAAATTTACAATATCACGGTTGCTACAAAACCCAAATTTCGAAATTTCCTGACATTCCCTGACTTTACCCTGATCAATTTTTCATATTACCTGACCGTTCTAAATTTTTCTGTTGGGTATAAAAACAACCTCGTATCTAAAAGATCGATAACTTAACGTGAACAAAATTTTTGCTCCTGAATATATTTTAAACACTTACAGTGAAAACAATTATACAGAATTTCATAGAGGATCAGCCACAAATTACGTGAGATAAACGTAAAATACATGAATTTTCAAGAAAATAGTACAGTTTTTACTGAAAAATATCAATTTTAAACCAAAACTGGAATAACTAAATTTTTAGTTAAAGTCATTTTCATAAAAAAATGGGATTTTTCAACAAAATAGTTAAATTTTCAACTAAAGTGATGAATCTCCGAAAAAATGGAATCTCACTCAAAATGTAGAGTTTTCGAGAGGATTTTCATTGGTCTCAATAGGAATCCTTTTGCAACAAAAATTTTTCTTATGCGACTAACTTCAACTAATCTTGCAGCCAAATAATTCTGTGTGTGTAAAAAATATATTCACGTCGTTCAAAATAAAACAGATGAGAGGACAATGCTTTCGTTTCAAGACAACTTGATGCAATTTCTACCAACTTAATTTGATCTTCAACCCAGAATGCAATAGCTACACTTTCAGTAAAAAAATTAATTTGTAATAAAAAAAAGAATTTTCGAAGAAATAGTTATATTAGTAATCAAAGAAATTGATTTTTATGTAAAATAATGAATCTTTAACCAAAAAATGAATTTTCAACCAATAGTTTAATAGTGATACTTTTTATGAAAGAGATGAAGTTTTAGAGAAAGCAATGAATTTTCAACCAAAAATTTTTAGTTGAAAATTAACCTCTTTAAAGATGAATTAGTCATGAAAAAGATTAGTATTCTAGCAGAAAAGACAAAGTTACAACGAAATACAGAAATTTTCCACAAAGCAATTACATTTTCAACTGAAGAAGGTAAATTTTCAACCAAACATAGAATAGTTATATTTCCATTTTAAAGAATTATTTACAACGACGAAAATTACAACGACGCAATAACAACATATTTAAATACCCTATAAATTTCAGATTTTTCCATTCTTCTTAAAAATAATAATTTTCAATGGAACTATCAAAAATTAACCGCTTGTGGTAAGTTTTGGTTTTCAAAATTATTATTTAAAGGTAAATAATGCAATAAAAACATCAAAAAATGGCTTTTTCATTTAGTTATAAAAATACCATTTTTACTGTTATTGACCAATTAATTTACTTTTGTTCACGTTAAATATACGTTTAAATTCTATTTTATGCTTTGATCTTGATTAAATAAATTGTTACATTATAAATCTGGAATTTTTCTCAGTTTCATCATAAACATAAAAGTTACATTTTTCATACTTTTGAACTTCAGGAATGTAATTCAAAAGCAAAATAATATAATGCAATACATTTATGTAAAAAATATTTCCAGAAAACGTGGTAAATGAAATATTTTAAATAATTGTTGTCAAATTCAAAAAGTCGAATGTAATTCTACCTTGATGGATAGTTTATCCGAAAATACCTTCAAAATGTAATTTTCATGTTTTTTTAATGTTGAAGAATATTAGAAGTACGGTGCAAGATTATTATGAAAACAATTAATTTAATTTTGTTAATCCGAAAAATAATCTGCTAATTTATATTTATTTTTATTTTAAACATGACAATTTTTCATATTTTCATTCTAATCGTGTGATTTTTAACACTTCATTTTAAAAAATTATTCATTCTTGAAATTCTGCAATAAAATATTTTTCAGTCTTACATGATTTATTTGTTGAAAGCTTTAACTAAGAATTAAAAATTAAGCAAAAGATTGCTATATGTGATTGTAATTGAAAATTGTGCAGCTATCAAGTCTTTAAATTTAAACTATTTTAATCTGAAATTATTAAATTTATAACTGAATAAAATTGAAACGAAACAATCTATTATATTTGAATAGAAAATTAATTAATTTAAAACTGACTAGGGTAAGAGTACCAATTCTTGACAAGCATGTTTTCCGCTCATTAATTTAATTCTCATATCAATTTTACAAGTTTTTTGCAATTTTGAAAGCCTAATTAGTGAAATTATCCTAAAGTTTTTAATATTTGAATTAAAAACCACAGCCTTGTGAAATTAAAAAGTAGAAACCACCAGAAATTAGGAAACTTCAAGGCCTCGAAAATTTAACTGTCTTAAAATTAATTCATATTCATACTCATTTCTATATTTATCTTCTTCAAAATCTAACGTTATCTATATTTCAAACAGCTAGTCATGTGCTCTCATAATGGATATTAACTTATTTGCTATCTGATGAAATCAGCAAATGCAAGAGTAATACAAATCAAACAAACCATGTACGCAACAAAAATGATCATTTTAAATTGAAATTATAGAAGTTTTTAAGATGATAAATATATTATTCGTAAGTATCAATATCATGTAAATGGAAAAAATGTGTAGTTCAAACAGAAGCGAGCTGTATCAAAAAAAAAAGATTTTCTCCCCGTTTTAGATTAAAAGTGTTCCACTTGGGGAACATTTAAAAAGGCTAAAAAACTACTTAAAAAGGCAAAAACCAAAATATTTCAAAAGCCTTGTTAGAAATAATTTCATTCAATTTATTCACTCACATTATTCACGAAAATCCTAAACGTTACTTGTTAACAGTATTGTATAGTTTACCAAGTCTGATAAGCCACTTCGATATATATGAGAGAGCAGAGAATTTCTTCCACGAAAAAATGATGAAAATTTTCCATTTGTTTACATGACTTCTTTTTCACAAAGATAAACGTTGAATGTTAACAAGTCCGTCCACTCAATGCCACCACCAAGGTGAAATGAAAAATGGAAAACGCTATATTTTTTGGCAGATAGGTGTTTGATTTTTCAAATGTTGGAATGGTTTTTGCATAAAAAATGAAAGCATTCGAGAGCCTGCGAAAAGCCCAACAGTAATTCCTGCTTTTTTCCATGTTTTAATTTTTACTAAGAGGGTGGTCATTTATACATAGGGGTGGTTTTTGAAGATTTTTTTGGTGCATTTGAAAGCCCAAAATAAGCCTAAAATTCTGATACACTTCATTTTTTGCAGATTTTATTTTTGGCAAGGGGGTGGTTTGTTGCACATAGGGGGGTGGTGGTTTTTGAATTTTATTATCGTGCATTCGAGAGCCCAACATAAACCCGAAATCCTGCTGTACTTTGTTTTGTCCGAGTTTGAGTTTTTACATGGGAGGTAGTTTTATTGTAATAGGAGTGGTTTTTGGAAATTGGTTGTTGGCACGTTCGAGATCCCAAAGAAGCCAAAAATTTTTATTCAAAGATATGTGTAAATTTCGATTGTGGGTGTGCTACTTTGATGGACCTCTATTAAGGAGCCTCTGATGATCTGTCATGATCTACAAAACAGCGTTCTATAAAATTAAAAAAAAAGTACTCTGTTTATGTAAGGAAAATATATTTAATAATTGAAGTATAACACAAATAAATACGTTGATGATCAATACACCCATAGTATTCCGCAGAGGTATTCTTGTAGTTTGTTATGGTAGGTACAATCATTAAATCATCTTTTGAGAAAGTTAAAAAGAAATCTGTTTAATATTCTAATTTAGTAGGTGTAAGTTATTAAATCAGGGCATGCAATAGTGTCAGGAGGAGCGGAGGAGGTTTTGGGTCCTTGGTCGTCATATTTAACCCGTAATGTTCAATGGATCCATCTTTTGTGAATACACTGCTTTTTATTTGTATCAGCGGAGTGAATTTCACTATGCCAGCCTGTTTGTATTCTTGCGGCATAAAGGAGAGTTTTAATGATGTGGGAATCAAGCCTAGTGTAATTTTAAGATTCGCCGTCGTCGGTTCAATGAATATGCTGGGTCTTGCAGTTGAGAAATAATTTACGTTGAATGATTGATATAAATTTAGTTGAGTTAAAGATACTTTTTTACTACAAGGAAGCTTTAGTGCTCATTATCTTTTAGGGGCATCTACAATTTATCCAACCCGTACCTTACCTACATTTTTTGTAATGTGGTTTCCACGTAGGTTCCTATGTATAGTCCTATACATTTTCGGGTACTAACTGTGTATACGGTTTAATCTAGGAACCTATGTACATTAATATATGACTAAAGTTCTGCGTGCATGAACATGCAAGCAAGAACCCGAAGTATGATTCTTTTTATAGGATTCTGCATGAGAATTTTTAAAAGCGTATCTTTTAGATTTAGTGTGAGATTGCTGGCGTGCAATAAATGATCAGTAGGAGATTAGCAAACATCAAACATAAAAAATTAAAACTACAGCAATAATATACCTGTTTCAGAAATCTGTTTTCCTCGTACTCCGTACACAACTTCACAGGAGGTTAAGAGCACTTGAAATAAGCTATCAAATGCACAAGTATTTTTAGAAACGACAGCTTCTTTATTATTCTTCAATGCCGTCAATTTGAGATTATCGCCATTCCTAAATACAGGTATTGCCAAAAGATTTTCATTGTCTCGAAATTTACTTTCTAGAAAGTTATCTCTATATTACTCCGATTTTTTGTGTTTTACAAGACCCTTCCAGTTTTCAAGTACCCGAGAAGAAAGAATTTTTGTGACGCTTTCGTTAGTTTGGCATGATTGACAAACACGTTTTTCTCCAAAGCCTACTTCATTATCTATTTCCTGAGAACACTGGGGAATCATGCGAACAGCTTTGTCACAAATAGCACGCCTAAAATGAGCATGCAAAGTTGGAGAAATCATCAAACTTGAGAGGTTGAAATCAAAATTTCAAACAGATTTTCTCTGCACACGCTCTCGTTCAAAATTTTATTCAAAACATTGTAAACGTGTCTGAAACGTCAGGTTCGTATCCTGCGTTTTTTCTAAAAGAAATGGCAAGAAAGTCGTTTGTTCTTCGTATTATCAGAAGCTTGATTGGCCAAATCGAGTGCCACGACTCTCTGGAGATTAGCCACTACCTTGCTAGACAGGTGCGTTCCGCTAGCACCTCCACAAAGGAATTTGAATATTTTTTTCATTCCATAATTTTGGTCTCTTCTTGCGCTTTTTTTTGGACACCCATGCTGATTTTTGAGCTCTTTCAGTTTTCTCAAAAAACAGACTTTTGGCTGCAGGTACTGGTAGTCAGCACGTCCACTAAATAGAATTTGAAAAAAAATTTTTAATCAATAGCGCCCGAATTTTCGGCTTTTTCCGGTCTCTCTAAAAATGCAAGAATTAATTTTCAGAAAACAACCCCTGTTTACCAGAAAATATCCCTAGACTAACTAACGTGCTGAGCTTAAATCAGTATATTCGAATTTGAGGCTACATTTGGTCTTCACAAAACACTCAAAAATTATTTTCAAAAAATCACCTCTAACTTTTAAAAACCCTCTAAAGAAAAAGATATGGATTGTGGGATGTGAGATGGGTTGTGGAATATTACTGTGGGGGTAAATATATCAACTCGAGACTTGTGTTATATTATTGTGGAAATAGGTATATCAGTTGGGGTCTTTGAAAGTTGTCTATGGTGATTATTTTTCATTTGTTTGCCGTTTTAGTTGAAAGCAGCTGACACGTGGTTCGTCAAATGTGATAGGGGTAGTTATTGAGGGTTGCTGGATGTGGTTGTGGAGATGAGGGTATAAAAAAGAGTTCTGGAGAAGTATTTCTAGTAATTATTCTCAATTGAAATGTTTATGGAGTTTTTAGTTGGAGGCAGCCTAGACGGGTTTGGTTAAATGTGTCAGGGGTGTTCTTTTATTGATTTTTTTATTATGACTGTGTGATTGTGGGCCTAGCTTAGAGTTTTGTGAAGGCGACTAGCATCATTTTTTTTTGTTCTGAAATTTTTCAACAGTGTTTTGTGAACCCGCAAAATCATTGACTTTGTTTATTATCTATTATTTTTAATTAGGGCTAGGTGTTAGTGTTATAGGTTGTTTTCAGACCATTTAATTGTTTTTTATTGAGCTCAAAACTAACTCAGAACTATGGTATATTGCTGTTAATTGCTTTTCAGTTTCCACGCTATCAATGATTCTCTGTAATCTTTCTATCCATTCCTTCTTCCTTACTGGCAGCGCCTTCCTTTTCTCGAGTGTACTCCGAGGTGTACTCACATGACTAAGAATCAATTGTGATTCTAACATTTTTGAATTTGCAGCAGTTTCTAGCTGATTCTCATTTCCTAAATAAGAAATTATATATTAGTGTATATTAGAAGTACAGTTAAATAAAAAGAACAATTCAACAAAGATATAAATACTAACCACTATTCTGAAATTTTTTGAAACTAGTTTGTTCTTTTTCTTTCCTATGTGTTGCCAATAAATGGATGTGTTTGCACATATGCATTCTTTCTAGAGACGGATTCGTATCTGGTCCAAGCGCCTCATCAATTATTGAATCAAAGGGAATCTTCATGGCAACTTTCATTGCTAAAGTTTGATGTTGGTCGCTTGATAAAGAGAAATGGCTCACGTCTATATTATGACCAATATAAGTTTCAACAAAAGTGACATCGTGACCATCATCTTTATCAATACGAACTTCTAAAGCTACAGGACAAAAACCGTGAATCTTCCTACTTCCTTGAGTTTTGAAATGACGCTTCCCAGTACTTATCGAATTAAAATACCCTGATCGATGCAATACATCATTTTTTCCGGTTGGAGTAGAACCCTTTTCATAAATAAATTTTATTTGTGACTCTTCTTCAATTTTAGCCAACCATGAAGAAAACTCATCCGATGAAGAAACTTTTAATTTTTCAGTCTCGATATTGATGTCGTGTTCCGCTTTAAAATGATTATAGAAGTCACATTTAAATTTGCCCCTGACGTTACATATTGGGCATTTCTTGCTACCATTGGTTGGCATATTATCTAAAAAACGTACGTAAATTAATGTATGAGTAGATGTACTTAGTCAAGGTGCGGCTGAATCAGGTTTAAATGGAAGTTCGCAAAGAGTCTCTCAAATAAACAATCTTTCATGAGTTAAGTTTTTATTTTCAATTATTTATAACTTTATAATTTCTTATAATTTTTCAAATTAAAAGAATTCAGACATTACCATGAACATTACAATAAACATTATCACCATAAACAATAAAAAAGTCAAACTTGCTACGAACTTTCATTTAAATTTTATTCAGCTCTTAATTTATGTAACACTAACTGACTCGGTTAAAATTTGAAGGACATCACATTCTCTTAAAAATTTTATTCACGTACCTTCTGCGTGATTTTTTAGATGCATTGTCAAATTTTTCCTGTGACTGAAGTTCTTTTTGCAGTGAATGCAGCTAAAGGGGTATGGCTTATCCTCCACTATCTTACTCAATTTTCCTGGGTGAAATTTTGTAGCATGCTTTCGCAAATCACAGCGGCGTTGGAATGTAGATTTGCACTCTGAGCATGTTAACGCGGAATGAGCCATGTTTATATTTAACACAACAATTTCAATTGCATGAAATTATAAAAATTTTACAGGACCGGGAAACTTGCACTGATTTTATTAGGATCATTCTACGATAAGTTCAATGATTAGAGATCAAGTGAATCAAACTTTCACAGTGGTTTCTTTTATCTTATTCGAAATTGACTCAATGAACTAATTAGCCAAAAGAAGCCCCCTCTCTAACATCAATGACCAGTACCGGTAAGGCATGCCCCACTCCACCGCCTGCGGCCAATAATAAGTCAGTGCGAGATAACATGAAACAGTGGAGTGTAAAGATTCAATTCATTTGGAACTAGACGCTCATCTGGCAAACGTCTATCTTGTCAAACAGAGACCAGTCAGCTGATACCGAATGACATTGTTTCATAAATTCGCCACATCGCGGCGCAGCGATCGGATAGGCGCGCGAAAACTTCAAACCCCATGATTGAACAAATATAAAAATACAGTATGAAAAACGTTTCCATTGAAATTTATTCAATGCAATTCAAATAGTGAAAATCCAGTACATTAATTTCGAGAAGCAACAACGTCCGGAATCTATTATTCGAGTTGCAAAAACATCGGATTTTTCATTTTTGAGGAACCAAAAAAACCAGCAACCCATTATTCGTGTAGCAGAAAAATCTAGAACGTCAAATTCAAATAGCAAAAAATCCAGTACTTCAATTTCATGGAGCCAAGAAATCGGGAATCTTTTATTTGTGTGGCAGAATAATTTATAAATTCATATTCGAGTACGAAAAAAAATCCAGTACTTTAATTTCGAGGAGAAGAAAATCGAGAATCTAATAATCGGTTAGCAAAATAATTTAGAACTTGGAAAAAAGTAGCAAAAAAATCTGACACTTTATTTTCGAGGAGCGAAAAATTTGGAAATGTATTGTTTGCGTAGCAGAATAATCTATTACTTGAAATTCAAGCAAAAAAAATCCAGTACTTTAGTTTCTAGTAGCAAAAAAATCGGGAATATAATAATCGGGTAGCAAAACAATCTAGAACTTGGAAATCAAGAAGCAAAAAAATTCGACGCTTCATTTTCGAGGAGCTACAAAATCGGGAATCTATAATTCAACTAGCAGAATAATCTAGAACTTGAAATGCGAGCAGCAAAAGAATCCGGTTCTGTATTTTCGAGGAGCAGAAAAATTAAGAATCTATCATTCGTGTAGCAGAATAATCTAGAATTTCGAATTAGAGTAGGAAACAACTTAGTACTTGAATTTCGAGTAGCATAAAAATCCAATACCTCACTTCCGAGAAGGAAAAAAACTGTAATCTATTATGCTTGTAGCAGAATAATTTTTAAACTTGAATAGGAAAAAAACGTAGTACTTAAATTTCAAGAAGCGAAAAAATTGGGAATCTATTAATCGCGTAGCTGAGTAATCTGGAACTATCGGAGTTTAAAATCCGTTTTAACTTTAAAATAATAATTAACAATAGTTTTTTTTTAATATTGACAGCTAAATATAGTATATAAAATTTTTTTACCTGTAATGATGTACATACTGGTGATGAAAAGTATTGTCTAAAGCAGTTAAACTTCAATAGATTTTACACTTATTTGTTATTTTAATTAAATTCAACTCATACGTTAATTAATACTTACGGGGTAAATTATAGAAGACATAAATTTCCAACAAGGAATTAGTCAATCTGAAGGTCTGAATCATCTTTATATTCTTTAAACTTAATTTCATATTTTCAGGTCTTCAGTTCCGAGATGTTGATATGTATCACTCAGGTTTAGTTTCTTATGACATTTTATACTGACCGTCGCAGAGCAAAAAAGGGAAAAAGTCTCCCTTAACAGTATTTTTCGAATATTATTATTTTTTATGCATTTTATAAGTATATGCAAGCTCAGAAACATAGATTTTCGTGAAAGGGTGTTTCTTGGGAGAAATGATAAAAGGGGTACATTTTCAAGTGTTAAATAATTAATTTAGAGTTCTTAAACTTCTTAACGTAGCTGAAGGTTGTTTTTACTTTTTGACTCAGGGGTTGTTTTTTGGAACACATATTATATGATTTCGGAGAGAAAAAAAAGCAAAAAAATCTACCCTGATCGTTTATTTAATTATAATAATTTTTAGTCAGTTTTCATACGTGGCGGCGCTGAATGGATGTCGTGCTAGCGCCGCCACCCTTATCTCGGAGGTTTGGAAAAAAAAAAAGTTGCAAAAAGGAATGCAAAAAGTATGGCGTTTTCCATTTTTCATTTTGCCTTTTTGGCGGTGCTGAGGTGATGAACCTGATGTTAACAAATTTTGAAGCAAAGTGAATTTCATAAGCTATTACGATACATATAAAACGAAGAAAACATTTTTTGATACAAATTTATCTGAGAATTAAGAGCTGAACGCAAAATAGTTTACTTAAAAATTCGCTTTTTTCGAAAATAGGGCCATTGCATGATTGACAGCAATTACTTTTTTAAAAATAAATTACCTAATCTTTATATTGGAGAAAAAAGATGTGGTTCACATACTTTATTTCAGAGCAAATAAAAAAATAAATTGGTAATACTTGAACTTATTACAAGGACTTTGAATCATCGAGTCGCTTTTAATAACCAAAGAAAAAAAGCAAAGTTTGATTTTAATAGCCCTCAGGCTAACTTTCGAATCTCAAATGAAAAAAATCGAAACATGTGATACTAGGGTGGTTTAAATTTATACCTGTAGTAATTCGACTTTTGATTTTTTGTGATAACACCCCCTTCCCTTCCCCGCATGGTTCGTTTTCCGGAAAAATAAATTTCGTATTTTTTTTTCCTCGACTGGATTACAACTAGTAACACTTCTACAAAAATTCTCTCACCTTTCATCAAGATTAGCTATCTCAAGAAATCAAATACATTTTTTTGATCAAATGCCGGAAAAGTGCTATTATTTCACCACATTTAGAAAATTATAATCGATTTGAAAATCTTAAATTTTATGATCCTTTTAATAAATCTAGAATTGATAGAATTTCAAAAACAGTTAAAATTAAAATTCTGAACATTGAAATCAGGAACGTACATTGTGAAATTTTTGACATAAAGCAACAACTGAGATTCCAACATGATGCAATAATTATTGTTTTTGAAAACATAAAATATAACAAATTATTTATAAAACATAAAACACTCTTGACGAAAAAATTCAAGAATCTAAAACGAAAGAAAAACATTGGATAAAAATTGAATTGTGAAATCCCCAACTCCTGGTTTAAAAATTTAACTGAATATGTAATACCAAAGGAAGTAATTCAAATTGTTTCTCCAGGATCAGATTTTGCTTTTAGCTCTTTCAACGACCCAAAATTTCCTTCAAACGACTTTATAGCTTCTATTGAATTTGGTATCTGGAATCGACCTTTTGACAAACGAAATTAAATGAGAGTTCACTGCTCTCTAAATATCCTTAATTTTTTCAATTCTCCTTTTTTTAATAAACAAAAATTGAAATAATTCCATACACTTTGATACCAAGGGATGAATTCTTCGATAAACTAGAGTTTCGTTCAAGATCTACATATTTTAAATTCAACAATAAAAATTATAAGCAAATGGGCGGAGTAGCCATGGGATCTCCGCTTTCTCCTGTGATAGCGGACAATGTCATGAATACTCTAGAAATTGACTATCTTTCAACCTTACATTTTGAAAAACCATTATATAAAAGATACGTTGATGACATTTTCATGATCATTCCAGAATCAAAACTACATGAAGTTTTGAAAACTTTCAATTCATTTGATTCAATCTTAAATTCAATTTTGAAATGAAATAAACTGCACTCTTAATTTTTAGACGTATCTATCACCAGAATTGATAATGAATCTCTTCTCACTAACTGGTATAATAAATCCGCACGGTCTGGTAGATATCCATATTTTCTTTCACAACATCCTTCCTCACAAAGGAAAGGAATGATTTTCGGACTCATTGGTAGAGCTATTAAACGTTCTTCTATTAAATTTTGACCACAAAATATTCAACTAATTCGAAAAAACTTTAATTCAAAATGGTTGTCCTATTAATCTCATTGATAGACTTATCAAAATTAGAATCAACAATATTGACAATCACTCTAGTTCCATATATCTCTGGAATCACTGACAAACTTGCCACTATTTTACTTCATAATAACGTGAAAGTTATATCCAGACCAATTGAATCAAACTCGAATCTATTTCCGCCTACTAAAGGCAAATTAGAAATTTTTCAAAAAAGAAATGTAGTTTATAAATTTGATTGCTCAAATTGTGATTGTTGTTTTGTTGGACATACAGGTGGACCTTTACATTATAGAATTAAAGAACACACACGACGAAACCACAATGTAGATAATATCACTGCTCTTGAAAGACACATAATTGAAATGATACATGATTTTGATTTCAAACATCCAAAATCTTAGCTCTTGAGATAAGTCTTAATAAACGCTTAACGATTGAATCTTATTTCATTAAAAAAGAAAAAAAGTCTGTCAATCTCATATTTAAAAACTCCAAACCTCCAAACTTTTACAGCTCCTCATGTAATTTTTAATTCTCATTATTTTACCAAATTTTAACTTATTTTCATTATTTACATATTTCGACTTCTTCTTTCATCCTTCCTCTTTTCAAAAAATAGCATTTCTGAAAGTGACGTTTGTCTGTTGTTTTTAAAGTTCCTTATATGACTCCTTTTTTATATAACATGATGTAATTTTCTTTTATTTTCAACTAAACGTGGGATTATCCCCATTCATAGCAATGTCTCCGCACAACATTTTTGGTAAGATTTCATCTTTTCTTTAATTCATACTGCTATTTTTATGAACCTAACCGCAGCACACAAGCTAATACGTATACCCTATATTGTTTGAACAATAATAATTTGTTTAAAAATTAAAATCAACCCCTCAGATAATTGGAATCTGTGTGCTTATTTTATATGTTGATATTTCCTAAAGTTTGTACATTTTTTTCTTTAAAATCACCACCGTAGTTAATTGGAATCTGTGAACTGAAAATAATGTGCATGTAGATTAGGGTGGTCCAAAAATGCATTGGAAATTTTTTTTTCTCGTATTTTTATCGGGACACCCCTCAAATTTTTTCGAATCCACATAAAAATAAATTCATTTTTTTTTGTTTTAGGAAAAAAAATTCTATTTTGGGATGCCGCAAGCCCCATGAAGTTTAACATGTATTTCCCATTAGAAAAAAGACGTTTTTGTAAATCTTATTCAGAATCCTCAATATTATCTAAATTGAGTTGAAACTCAACATTTGTCTTCACAATCAGCCATAGAATACGAATAAAATATCACTTTTCAAATATCATCCCCATAAGTCTGTTTCATAGAATCCCAAAGAAGCCCCATAAGTGAAAGAATGGGTTTTGTGAGTTTTTGGCGCTTTTTATGATTTTTTTGCGATCTCTTTAATGCCTATTGTTTCTTATACGTTAATTATATTGAAATAATAAATTTAAGTTAACGATATAATTATTTAAACAATTTATCATAATTATTAATAATATTATATTCGAATAATGCTAGAAAGATGCGTTTTATTTTAATTTCTGGCTTTTTATTCAATTTTCATTCGGAGTGAATTGATAATGAATTCAAGTTAACAAAATAATTGTTTAAACAATTTATTATCATAGTTAATAATATTCTCTTTGTTTAATTGATCGAATGTTGCGGGGTTTTCTGAAATTTTCAACTGTTTATTTATTTCTTATTAGGCGTGACTTAGTAACTAATCAGATTTAGCATAAATAATTGTTTAAACTTAAAAATTTCTACACGGATCATATGAATACAACTTTCCATTGAATAAGTTACTGAGAGACTTTAGTGAGGTATCAGAAATGCAGCAATTATTATTGTTATTCTATTCTATGTTTTTACCTCTTGTGTAAAACAGATCTTTTTTTCAATCATTTTTTAAAGCATTGGGAAAAGAGTAAAAGTAATTAACTTAAAACAACAATACCAGTCGAAAAATCATTTGTGTTGTGGTTGACTTATTATTTGTTCATAAATAAAAAGTCGATGCAAAGTCAAAGATTTTAGGAAAAACCGCCACTTTCTAGTACTTATCTGAGAAAAGATAGTCATAAACAATATTAAATTGTTCAAAAAACTTTTCGATTAACTTTAATTAATCACTACCTCACTAAGTAAAAAAAGTACAGAAAGGTATAAATTGCCAATGAACCGCAACCATCAGGCGCAATCGATATGGAGAGAGATAGTCATAAACAATGATGATTTGTTTAAACAATCATTTTTGCTAAATCTAATTGATTATCAAGTCACGCCTGATAAAAAACAGACAAACAGTTGAAAATTTCAGAAAAAAACGGAACATTCTACCAGTTAAGCAAAGAGAATATTATCAACAATGATAATAAATTGTTTAAGCAATTATTTTGTTAACTTATAATTATTAATACTTCACTCCAAATGAAAATTAAACAAAAAGCCAGAAATTAAAAAAAAACCGCATCTTCCTAGCTTTTTTCAAATATAATATTATTAATAAATATAATTAATTTTCTATACATTTATTTTGTTAACTTGAATTCATTATTACTTCACTCCAAATAAAAATTGGACAAAAACTCAGAAATTTCAACAACAAAAAACCGCATCTTTCTAGCATTATTCTATTATAATATTATTAATAATTATGATAAATTGTTTAAACCATGATTTTGTTAACTTCAATGTATTATTACTTCACTCCAAATGAAAATTGGAAAAAAGCCAGAAAATAGAATAAAAAACGCATATTTTTAAACGATCACTATTATTAACATTGATGAACTGCCACATTCATCTAATTGAAAATTGGACACCTAAATACCATTTAATACCCCTAAATACCATTTTTTTTACAAAACAAAAACAAATGGATATATTTTTGGGTGGATTCGAACAAATTTGGGGGGTGTCCCCATAAATATTCGAAAAAAAAGTTTTTGGACCACCCTATTGTGTATGCTATGCGCGCACTTATTACCCTTTCTGTGGAGAAAAAGACTTTGAAAAACTTCCAGGAAAGTGACAGCATACTTTACACAAGTTCCTTTAATTATACCAGAAAATTCCGGTAAATTAAATATGAGTGAAATAATTTTTTTGTTTTAATTTGCTTACAGTTCTTTAAAATTAGCAGACCAGTACTTTCAATTTTTTTAAATATTTTAAACCATGAAAAATATATTTTTATGGTATTTTCGAAAGAATTAAATTCAGTTCTTCAAATTCGATTTGAATTTTCTATGAAATAATATCTGCAAGTTTTTAAAAGTGAGGATTTGTAAAAAATTGTAACCTATTTCAAATTATATCATTTTCCGTTTTTACTATATTCATTTTTAATGTTATTACATTCCTTAAAAGAACGTCTAATTTCAGTACTAAAACTAAGAATACACCATTTTTTCAAATCATTCACAACTTGAAATTTCAATAAAAATAGTTTTATGTATCAACAACTTTATTTAAATTTATATTTAGTTGACGAAACTAAATTTTTAATTTTACGACGAGTACGTACGAAAATGTCATAACAAATTAGTAAGTATATTGATAAGCTTGATTTTCAAAATGTACAACCCATATAAAATTAAATTCAAAATTTCTGAAAAAAAAAACTTAAGAGCAATTTTTACAATTAACATGCATGCAAATTTTAGAACTCATAATTGCAAAAAATGCACTTTTCTCAAAAATGACTCAGGTAATGATTTTAAGTTTAATTAGAAAATTTTCGTGGGACAGCATGTAACCATAGGTAACCAGAAAATCCCATCAGCAAATTTTTTACAATTAAAGTTCGTTCACCTTCACCGTGCGATTTTTTTATTATTATTTATTTTTATTATTTTTTTATTATTTAAATTGAAATAATTATTTTTGAGAACCAAAGTTTTCCAGAGAGGGATCATTTTTCATTGTTCTGTTAAAAAGTTGAGCTTCTTTCATACATCTTGATCCTGTAATATAAAAATTTACTTCAGAACGCAACACATTGAAGGGTTTCTATATTTTTCGAGATAAATATTGGAAACTGCTTAGGAAGAAAAATGGAAAAATCTAGGATGCACTTCCAAAATAAAATAGTGTGAATACATTATTTTAAAAGCTCAGCATTTTGAAGCTTTGAAGATGTAAAAATAACGAACATTGAAATTTGTTGGTTTTTATGATTGTGCCGTTTATCTTCCTAAAAGATATTCATCTTGGAAAATATGGTAAACCAGTCTAAAGTGTCCATTGAAAGAGAATTTTTTCATATTCCAGGATTAATGAGCAAAATGGAGATTATTTTTTATATAGAATAAGAAAAAATTAACCTCAGGGAATAAGTTTTGGTTTTCAAAAATAATTATCTCAGTTTAAATAAAACAATACAAAAAATTGAAAAATTAATTATGTGTCCGAATTTGGCAACATTCCTTTCTTCTAGTTTTTCGAATTATCCAGTCAGCATTGCGGAAAAGCGACAACAATGATTTCGAGTTTTTCTGATACCTTTTTTAATTTTTTTTTCACGCTTCTTCCTAGATTTATTAACACTTTCGGATCTCGGAGCGTACAAAAGGTTGACGCACAACTTTCATCAAAACGAACCCAACAAAAGTTACAGTTGTTAATATTATTTTCCCTTGGTACTGTGAAGTTTTTTTTTGGTTCATTCAGTGATTATCAATCAAAGTAACTAATTTTGATTGTGACCTACTCTTTCTGACCTACTATTTAGAAACGTATCGAATAAGAAAAAAATCATTAATAATTTTGAATACAAAGTAGAAATTAGGCCGAAATATCACACCGAAAATAAGTTTTTTTTTTTATTTTACACATTTGTTACTCATAATATATCGACAAAATTTTCTCCAGTCGTGCTTAATGTTCTGCCGAATATTGTATTAAAAGCTTTAACAAATTTTTGTCCACATATTCATTCATTCACTTGTCCATATTGAAGCTGCTATTTTCCCCTTGCATGAAAATAATTTATCGTTGATTTTCAAGTTATTAATTTTGCACTTTAGTTTATTATGATTGAATTTTGAAAATCGTTATGCACAATTTGAAAATTAAATACCTTTAACCACATTCTTTCAAGATCCTCATTTAAGGATGTTCTATTTGTAACGTCAAGATAATAAATGCTTAATGGTTTAAATTTATATATTTACATATTTGTGGTTTTTCTGCTGATTCAGGCAAAAGTCGTAATTTTTATTCAATTCAGATATACAAAAAATCACTCTATTCCCTAAAAGTTTCTTTGTAATAAGATTCATCACTTTTTTTATTAAATAGAATTATTGAATTTAAATAAATAATTATGAACTTAACTATTCTTTTTATTATTTACGCTTCGGTTTTTTTTTAATCTGTTGCTGTAACCAATTTGTCTTAGTTGGTGAATTCTATAAATTAAGTTCAAAAGTAAGTAATTTTGAACATCACTGTGCACCTAGAACATGACTTGATAATGCTTCAGTTTTTAACGGTATAGTTTTGAATGCGCAATCCAAAACAGTTTAATTTTGGAGGCATTAAAACTGAAGCTTTTTTTCTTTAGACGCTTAAATTTTAAAATACTTTCTTCGACAGTTTTTAATGTTTGTAGATTTTCAATTTCAAAATTTCACCTGTTATATTTTCAAATTCAAATATAAAAATTTTCATTGAAATTTTACTATTAGATCTACCAAAATTATAAAATTTTATATTGAAAGCCTTGATGGGCAGTTTTGAATCAAATAATTTTAGATTTAATTATTCTACATTGTTTGATTTGAATTTGGAACAGTTTAAAATTTTGAACTCGAGTTGAAAAAAAACAAAACAATTTTGAATTAAAATGCTTAAAATTGCGAAAATTCAAACATTGGATTCAGATAACTTGTTTTGTATTATTTTAGGAAATTTGCAATGTAATATCTTGAAAAGCAAAACTAACAATTTGAAAATGGTTTATTTTTGAACTATTAAAATTTACCTAAAATAACGGAAATTTTCAACGGTTTAAATTTGAAAAAGTTCGCATATTGCAATTCAATTTTAATCGCCTTAATCGCTCAGAATGGGATATGATTTAAACTTAAAGTTTTCCAATTTCTTATAATTTAATTGTAACGTATTCAATTAGAAACAACGCAATGACAATAACTTTGATTTTTAAAAGATCCAGATTTCAAAATTCTAATATGAAAATATTCCATTTTTAACGTTCTGAAATGGTCTTATATGAAATTATTCAATTTCCTGATTCTTTAATTCAATATTAAATTGTTAAATTTGGAAGGCTTTGAATTGAAAATGATGAAATTTCAACTTGTTTCTAATAAAATTGTTCAATTTTCAAAATTGAAGTGTGTAATTTTTCAATTTCGAGATCTTCTGATTTAAAATTGTACAGTTTCAAACACCTTTAATTTCAAATTATTCAATTTTAAACGCTTTTATTTCTAGAGTATACAAGTTAGATTTATTTTTATTCCATTAAAAAGATTGTTTTGTTTAATAATTTTACTTAAATATCATATTATTATTATTATATTACCATAATTTTATCTAAAATTGTTTGATTTGAAACATTTTTATTCAAAATCGTGCAATATATATATTTTTTTAAATTTCAAGCGTTTTCAATTCGAAGTTATTAATTATTATTTCAGAAATGTTCAAAACCTATTAATTAAGAATGTAGTTAATCATGTATTCCCAAATTGTATATATTTTTAATGTTAGAAAATAAAAATCTAGAGACGTAAACGCGCGAACTCACAAAGGGTCGCAAGTAGTAGTCATTAATTTTAGGTGATTCGTATAAAGTAGTATACGTAATATCAAATCATCCAGGCTCGATTTTCGAGTAGTATAAGCAATTTCAAACATAATAACCGATGAGAAGTGGTAGTAGGCAATTACAGTCAGCTATGCTGGATTACAGGAGACGTGTAGTCATAATTGTTGTAAAGTAGTGTAACCCAGGTTATGCCAGCCAAATGTATTTTAAATGGTGTCTCATTTCAAATCAGCCCTGATCGTTTTTAAAGTAGTATAATCAATTTGGAAACGTACATAAGTGGATTCAAGTAGTAAATGCAATCTGTAGTCAGCCTGTGGTATTTCAAGTAGTAATAATAATTTCAAATCAATTAACTCGTATAAATCTTTTTAAATTATCCAACCACGATTTTCAAGTATTATAAGCAATTTTTAACCTAATAACCGTTACCAAGTAGTATACGTCAGTTAAAGTCAGCCACGATGGATATTATTTTCAGTAAGAATTGTCGTATTTAAAATAGTGACAATCATTTCAAATTAGTGATGCTCGGTTGTCAAGAATTATAATTAATTTTAAATCAAGAATCACTGCATACAATTATATAAGTCATTTTAAGTCAACTATGTGGATTTTCAAGTAGTATAAATCATTTTATATCAGCCATCACGATATTTAAGTATTAAAAGCAATATTAAGCCTAATAACTGGTACCAAGTAGTATACGTCGGTTAAAGTGGGCCATGATGAATTCCAAGTAGTGTAGCTCATATTAAGTCTGACAGAGTGGACTTTAAATGGTGTAAGTCATTTAAAATCAGCTCTGATTGATTTTTAAGTATCATAATCAATTAAAAACTATACATAAATGAATTAAAGTAGTATATCCCATTTTAAGTCAGACTTGTGATATTTTAAGTACTATCAATCATTTCAAATTATTCATGCTCGGTTGTCAAGCAGTATAATCAATTAGAAGTAATCAATAACTATATTGAAGTAGTATAATAATATAAAGTCAGCCTGTTAGAATACGTCAGGGAAACGGTTACATGTCAACTTTCTTAAATCTTGTTTTGTTTCGAAGCGAAAAAATTCACCTTTATCTATATGAAGATTACTTGCAACAAAAATTTACTTCTGTTTTTTCTGTGAAAGGATTCTAAGAAATGTGTCATTTGAATAACAGTAAAATCCTGTTTAACGTAGTGTAACTTATGTGTTAAGTCAGCCCGAAGGGATTCCAAGTAGTGCACATTATTTAAAATTAGCTATGTTCGGTTTTTAAGTATTATAATCAATTTGAAATAATCAATAACTGTATTCAAGTAGTATAATAATTTTAAGTCAGCCATGTTGGATTTGAAGTAGTATAAGCAATTTTAAGTCAGAAGTGCCCATTTTTTAAGTGCTATTCCGAAAATCATTTCCAATTTTTTATTAACTAGTAACTTAAATTATAATTAAATTTACTATCATGTTAGTCTTAATATTTTTAATTGTTATTTCTAATTGTTAATTGCGGTAGACAAGCAGGAATCCAGAAAAATTGTATCTACACGCAAGATTTTAAAATAATTTTTGTTGAGTTCAGTAAAAATAGGGAACTTAGCATCTGTTTTCGAGTTGCATGTAACATCAGCCTTTTGATAATTTGAAACATTTAAATTTGAATTTTCCTAACCTTTTATTTTAAATGCAAATTTCCATTTTACTTTCAACTTAATAATTGAAACATATGTAAATTATACAAATTTTCAAATAATTAAAAGAAGCGCTAAAAGCATGTATATTGTAAGAGATTACTGTGCGAAATAATTGTAATTGCAGCAAGAGTCACTTTTTAAGTGATTTTCCCAACATTGTCTGTATTAAAGAGGAAAGCCGTCAAATGTACAATTTATTTTATATTCACTACTACAGTTCTCTCAATTTACCCAAAGCCAGTGAACTGAATAATTGTGGACGAAGCCCTTTCGATGGGGCGTTTTGATTGCATTGGAGCGAATAAATATTTGTTTTCAAGCATATAAGAATATTATTTTCGTCCATAGTATTATGGATTACTTATTCAAAATATAATTTGTTTATTAAAATTTTGTGTAAATATATAAATGCATATAAATAAAATTATATTGATTACCACAATTCTTTTCTATTGTTTATAAATTACTATAACTTTTTCGAACCAAACTTTAATACTTAAAATTATATTTATTAAAAAATTCTTCTCAATATCTAAGAGCTGTGAGTGTCTTCATATACTTCACAGTTTTATCGTTTTGGATGCTTTATTATTGAAGAGTGATAGTTTCATATTTACGTGGTATTTCCGAGTCTTATGGCAACCATGAATTCTAGAATATTAAACGAAGAGTCATTGAACTCGTTATGACCAATATTCTTGTGTTATCAATAAAAAGAAACCCTGGGCGGATTATTTCCTAATGGAAAATGAAGCATTTATATTTGAATTTGAATTTATATTCCAGCAATATATAATATATAAAATGGACAGGGTCAACGAGAAATGCTCTAAATCACCTTCATATATTAATGTCTAAAATAGTTCTGAATTGACTCTGGTAAAAGTAAACCGATTGGACAACAGAAATTTTAATTAAAATACTCCTCTCGTGCGATTTCAATTTCGCAAATGGCAATTATTACACATTTTTTCAACTTTTTAATGAGGATTAAATCACTTGTTATCTGAGTTTGCTTTTCCAATAGTTTATAAAACATTTAGAAAGCTACTTTGTTATTATTTTGTATTATATTAGTTTTGCAAATTATAACTTAAAGGTATTTATTGGCCTCTCAGTTTTATTAAATTGTAATTCTGATTCACAAATAAGTTAAAAATTATATTTGTTACTTGTATTATTATATTTTTATGATTTTAAGTGAGAGAGTCGCAAGTTTCTCAAATTTCTCATGTTATTCGATCTGATTTACTACCAACATTTGCCCAACTCACTATTTTTCTACAGTGTCTTTGAGCAATAAAAGGTATACACCTGTCGTCTTTCTTTTTCATTAAGGGAAGACCACTTCAGCTTTGGTTAAGATTTATCCGCCAGATATACCTTAAATCCCGAAATGTGATTGGAGGATTTTAGATTTATTTGAAAGATAAATTTTAACCGAAGGTAGAGAAACTGTTTGCAAGACAAAATAGAGGACCGTGCTTACTTTATTTCGAATTTTGACGATCTTTAACTTAGGGATCATTGCGTTTATTCTCTATAAATAAGTAGTTTCTTCAAAATGGTATTCGTATAAGTTCTCATTCTTAATCAAAAACGGATTTTTTAAAGTGAAATCGGAATTCTCATATTTCTTAGTAAATCTGGTTGATGCTAGAACAGAATATAAGATTGAATCAGAAAAATATAAGTGGACGAGATTTTGAATCTATATTCCAAACGTAAAGTGTAAAAAGTCAGGGAATATTTTTGATCAGGGAAAGTCAGGGAAAAGTCTAAAAAAAGTCAGGGATTTCGAACAAAAATATAAAAGTCAGGGAATTTTTGTAAGAAGCACTTTCGGTAACTGTCAGGAATAAACTGAGCTACCACACAGTCACTTTTAGACACTTTTTTCTCAACTCACTTTTTAATCACTTTTTAGTCACAGGATTTTAAAGATTTCAGGATATTTTGAAAAGCTCCAAGGAATTTTCAAAACCTTCAAAAAGTTTTAAAGGATTTCAAACTATTTGACATATATTAGTATATTTAAAAATATTCCAATGCAATGGATTTTAAATGATTCCAATTAATCTGAAATATTTTACGTTACTTTATCAGATTTTCGAGGATTTGAGTGATTTTAAAAACTTTCAAGGTATTATAATAAATTTTCCAGGATATCAAAACCATCATATTTTATGTAATTTTACGGGATCTCATGATATTTTAATGGATTTCAAAGAATTTTTTAATGAATTTCAATAACCTGAAGGGATTTTAAAAAAATTTAAAGATTGGAGGGTATTTTTTAAAATTTTAAGAAATTTGCAAGACCTTTGAAGAATTTTAAATGTGTTGAACATATTGTGAAGGATTTTTATTACCTTAAGGTATTAATTGAAGATTTCAATCACTTGAAGTGATTTGAGCGGATTTAGGAGATTCTGGAGTATTTTTGACAATTCTAAGGAATTTTCGAGGGTTTACAAATTTTCAAGGGATTTCAAAATATAAGAATAAAGAATAAGAAAATAAATAAGAATAAAGGATTTTGAAACATTTGAGGGTATTTTAAAAAATTGCAAATAATTTTCAATTGATTTCAGTTATTCAATGAGATTTGAAAAGATTTTACGGGATTTGACATATCTCAGTTTATTTATCAAAGCAAAGGAGTATTCTAAGGAATTTAAAAACATTCCAAAAACTTTCTGATTCATTTCAATCATTTAAAGATTTGACAAAGGATATCAAAATATTTTAGCGTATCGTAAGAGATTTCGTCGTATTTTGAAGAGAATTAAGAAATGTTTAGGGATTTCAAAGGATTTTAAAGGATCAGAAATATTATAAAAAATTTAAAAACATTTTGATACATTTTTATTTTACTGCAGTCATTTTAAGGGATTACAAGGGATTTAAAATATTTTGGCGTATTTTAATAGATTTCGAGTCATTTTGAAGAGATTTAAGAAATTTTCAGGGATTTTAAAGGATTGTAAAGGATTAGAAATATTTTAAGGAATTTGAAAACAGTTCAATGAATTTTTAATTTATTCAAATCATATAAAGGGATTACAAAGAATTTAGAATATTTTAAGGTATTTTAAAAAGATTTAAGAAATGTTCAGGGACTTCAAAGGATTTTAAGGGATTAGAAATATGTTAAGGAACTTGAAAACATTTCAGTGCATTTTTAATTAACTTAAGTCATTTGAAGGTATGACATATAATTGAAAATATTTTAGCGTATTTTAAGAGATTCCGTCAAATTTTTAAGAGACTTAAGAAATGTTCAGGGATTTCAAAGGATTTTAAAGGATCAGAAATATTTTAAGAAATATAAAAACATTCTGATACATTTTTAATTTATTGCTGTCATTTTAAGGGATTACAAGGGATTTAGAATACATTAGCATATTTTATTAGATTTCGAGTCATTTTGAAGAGATTTAAGAAATTTCCAGGGATTTTGAAGGATTTTAAAGGATTAGAAATATTTTAAGGAATTAGAAAATAGTTCAATGAATTCTTAATTTATTCAAATCATATAAAGGGATTACAAAGAATTTAGAATATTTCAAGGTATGTTAAAAATATTCAATAAATGTTCAGGTACTTCAAAGGATTTTGAAGGATTAGAAATATGTTAAGGAATTTGAAAACATTTCAGTGCATTTTTGATTAACTTAGGTCATTTGAAGGCATTACATAGAATTTAAAATATTTCAGCGTATTTTAAAAGATTCTGTGGTATTTTGAAGAGATTTAAGAAATTTTTAGGGATTTCCAAGGATTTTGAAGGATTAGAAATATTTTGAGGAATTCAAAAACATTCGAAAGAATTTTCAATTGATTTAAATAATTTAGACGGTTTAAAAAGAATTACAAATTTTTAAGCGTATTTTTTGAGATTCCAAAACATTTTGAAGAGATTCAAGAAATTTACAGGGATTTCTAAGGATTTTAAGGGATTAGAAATATTTTAAGGAATTTAAAAATATTCTGATAAATTTTTAATTCATTTCAGTTATTTTAAGGGATTACAAAGGATTTAAAATATTATAGCGTATTTCAATAGACTTCGAGTCATTTTGAAGAGATTTATTAAATTTCCAGGGATTTTAAAGGATTAGAAATATTTTAAGGAATTGGAAAGCAGTTCAATGAATTTTTAAATTATTTAAATCATTTAAAGGGCTAAAGAAGGATTTAGAATATTTTAAGGTATGTTGAAAATATTTAAAAAATGTTCAGGGACTTCAAAGGATTTTAAAGGATTAGAAATATGTTAAGGAATTTGAAAACCTTGCAGCGCATTTTTAATTAATTTAAGTCATTTAAAGGGATTACATAGAATTAAAAATATTTTAGCATATTTTAAAAAATTCTAAAGGTATTTTGAAGAGATTTAAGAAATTTTTAGGAATTTCAGAGGATTTTAAAGGATTAGAAATATTTCAAGGAATTTGAAATCATTTGAAAGAATTTTCAATTGATTTAAATAATTTAGAGGGATTACAGAGAATTACAAATTTTTTAGCGTATTTGTTGAGATTCCAAGGCATTTTTAGAAGATTTAAGAAATTTCCAGGGATTTCAAAGGATTTGAAGAATTTTAAGGGATTCAAAAGTCTCTTAAGATAATTAAATTTTTCGAGTACGGCAGAAAATATCAGATTTCATAGAATTGAAGAGATTTTGAGATAAATTTTTGCAATACATTTGAATTAATTTGTAATTCACCCTGAATTCCTATTAATTTATTCGGAAACATTTCAAATTCTGCTATATTTTTTGGAATACCGTTGAAAATTTGATTTACTTGAATTCTTCTAAATTCACATAAATTTTTCTAAATTCACTCAATCCTACTTAATTTAATGCATTTTTGATTTTTTTTGCGCTTTCATTTAATTTATTCTGAAGTCTTTTAAGCTTGCTTATAATTCTTAAGTATTTTATGAAATTTATTCTAAATCACTTACATATTTTTAAATACAATTTAGATTTACTAAATTCAATGATTTTTTGTTGTTGATATTTTTCAATTGTTTTCTCACTCACTCACTCCAATATTTCTGAATTCTGTATCATTTTCTGGATTTAAAAAAAATGTTCTAATTCATTCGAATTTCTTCGAATATGCATTGAATTCTTTTGAAGAACTTAAAATGAAGATCCTAAATTCGTTTAAATGCACCTGAAATCCTTATAAATTTCAAAAAATTCTTGTGAATTCTTTTAAAATCAAAAAAACTTTAGTCACATTATTAATGCACATCAGTCACTTTTATTCATTTGAGAATGATAAATAAAAAATTCACAAGACAAAAATAGTCTGGGAAAAGTCAGCGAATTTTAAAAATAAAGTTTTGTGGTTATATCGTAATTGTTTGTGATTTTGTTCTTCTTTTTGTCGGGCGAGCTCAATCCCCAGTCTTAGAAATTTTTGCTTTCAAATTTTAACAGATATTTTGTCTTCAGCCTACGATCACGTCTCATGAGAAATTGAACTGATTGACTAGCGAGCCTATAATACTGTCAATTAATAATGACAGGCGCAATTAGTAATCGACAGGGCAAATTACACATATCCGTCAGCTTGTTAATATTCAATACACACGTAGGTCAGAATTCAAGCTACAATCGATTGTTAAAACAGGAGCGGGTATAGTACATAAATATATTTAAAGCATCCTAGCTGCCTAATTATTAACAGACTTCACAATCTTACCCCTATTCTTCTCTTTCCACCCTTTTTTTCAAAGAATGCCTCTTTGTCCCTCGTTTTCAAAGAAATTCCCTTTTTTTGTTTTTCGCTTAATTGCGAACTGAGTTAATATAACGCCATAAAAAAATTCAAATATTTTTGGTTGAAAGTTAATTCTTTTTGGTTGAAAAGACTACTACTCTGGAGTCCCGCTTTACCGGATGTATCGGGGATACCCTCAATGGCCTTCACGGTAAATCGAGACTCTCCAAACCGTAAACAATCAGGGCCAACCATTCCTGTTGAAGTTTCGTCCTAAAAAAATATTTTCTTTGTATTTTTGCCATTTTGGTTATATAATATCATAATCAACGTGAAAATGTTTGTGCTCGAAAACCATACTTTATCAAAGTACTGATTGATAAGTATGTACGTACATATATCAGTTGGCCATTTTAATAAGCCAATAAAATTAAATAATTCGAACTCTAAAGCTAAACACTTTTCCATTTGAAGTGATAAAAAATATACAACGAATTAAAGCACTCAAAGTAGAACTCTTGAATTTTAAACTTTTTTAATTGAAGTTCAAAAGTTTTTAAATTTAAGCATTTTAAATTCGAATGCTCAATAATTCACACGTATAAAATGGAAGCTACAAACTCTTCCCAATTAAACAATTTTGAAAGAACTGCAGAGAAACTGCAAAATTTAGAATTTTTAACTTTTATAAATTATAGAGTTCCAAGATTCAGATTTAGTTCCAAAAATATAAATCCACGTTATCATTTTCAATTCTCTAAATCCAAGAATCAATCAATGAACTGTAAGATTTTCAAAATTATATTATTTTAAGCAATTTTAAGCTAGAAACATAGAAAATTGAAAAATCAAAATTCTTTTAACTGAACACTTAGTATGTTAGAAGTTAAATTATTCCCATTATAAATAGCTAAAACGTCCTTGAAAAGCCTCAACATTTTATTTCCAAATCTTGAGAAATCTAGAAGTTGTTTACAATTTTTTGAAGTTTAATATTTGTTCATAACTTCTAAATATTTTAATGTATAATAAATGTCAAATGATAAATCTTTATAAATGAATCTTTCAAAAAAGTTCAATACTCCAAAGATAACCTCAAAACAAAGTTTTCTACTTTATGAATCATATTTATTCAATTTGCCTGAAACAAAGGTAAACTAAATATTTAGCTGAAATAATAATCTAAATTTTTCTGTTACCATATTAATACTTGTTTTCAAGAATGTTTTCTTTAAATATTCATAACTTTTAACTTTGCATATTCCTTAACTCAGATTCACGAGCTATATATAAATTCAACTGTCTTGTAAAAAATTCGTCCTTTTCGCTTGAAAATTTTCAAAATAGCGTTATTGTATACTTGTCTTATTTTTAGTTCGCTAGTCTACCTACTACTATTACATTTTTGCTTCAGAGTTCATCTCGCTTGGTTAAAAATTCTATCATTTGGTCGAAAATGTAATTATTTTGTTGATAATGCAAGTATTTTGTTGAAGCCATCTTCCTTGGTTTAAAATTGCCTTTTTTGTTGAAAATTCATATTTTTAGGTTTCAAAATCTACGGTTTTCTGAAAGATTCGACTTTTCGGTTTGAAAAATCAGTTTTTTTGTTGAAACAAGCCAAAATGGGTTGGCTTCACTTGGTTTTGGTAAGTAATTACTGAAATATAGGTATGGGGAGAATTTATAACAGTCTTTTTTGTTGAAACTAACAATATGGCTATTTTGCCTTTTGAATTGCATATTTTAATTTTATTTGTGTAGATAATTCACATTTTTCGTGAAATAAAAAATGTAGGTGCTGAAAATGTTCTCCATCGATGGATAAAGGCTATATATTTTAATAAACACATGGATCAGCAGAAAAACAAAATTATACATTTTCTCACATTTTGTTAAAAATTCGACTTTTGGCCTTAATTCAACTGTTTTTTATTTAAAATTGAAAACCTTTTGGTTGAAAATTCAACTATTTGGTTAAAAATTGAACTGCTTTGTTAAAAAATCATCTTTTTTTTTTTGGTTTGGTAGAAAATTTAAGTATTTTGTTGAAAATCCTTTTTTTTAGTTGTTAAATATGATTTTTTTCAATGGGAAATTCAACTATTTATTTGAAAAATTATGAATTTTTTTGGAAATTCATGCATTTTTTTTTAAATTCTGCCTTTTTGGTTCAAAAAACTGTTTTTATTTTCAAATTGAAGTCTTTTTTGTTCAAAATATCAACTAATATATTGTTTGTTGACAATTCATCCTTTTTTATAGAAGATTCATCTCCCCGGTTAAAAATTCCACTACCTGGTTGAAAGTTGAACTCCTTTGTTAAAAATTCATTCTTTGGTTGAAGATTCATCATTTTTGTTAAAAATTCATCTCTCTGATTGAAAATTCAACTTTTCTGTTGCAAATTCAACTACTCGATTAAAAACTGTACTGCTTTGTTCAAAATTCATTTTTATATTTGAAATTTGAAATATTTTGTTGAAAATCCGTTTTTCGTTATTTTTTTTTTAACTGAAAATTTAACTATTTAATTAAAAAATTCATTTATTATGTTAATTCGGGTTTTTTGGTCCGAATAATTGTTTTTGATTTAAAAACAGAGTCTGTTTTGGTTAAAATGTCCAAATTTATATTTTTTGTTGAGAATTCATCTTTTTTTGATTGATGAAAATTCATCGTTTTAGTTGAAAACTCATCTCTTCGTTTGAAATTTTAACTATTTTGTTGAGCAATTCAAGTACTTGGTTGGAATTTCAACTGCTTTGTTCAAAATTCATTTTTTTTTTTTTGAAAATTAACAATTTCATTGAAAAATATTTTTCTTCAGGAATATAATTTTGTAACTGGAGATTTAAATATATGGTTGAAAATTCAATTATTTTGTCAAAAATTATTCTTTTTTGATTGAGCATTAATATTCATGGCTGAAGATTCATGCTTCTGGGTTTAAGCTTCAACTAATTGGTTGAAAATGAACTTTCCGGTGGAATTCTTAATGACGGGTTCAAAATTCAATTTTTTGGTACAAAATTCGCCTTTTTCGTTTGAAAATTCCATAATTAGATTTAAATTTTCTATTTTATTTGGACAGTTATTGCTTGCTTGAAAATTCAATTCTTTTTTTGAAAATCCGTCCATTTTGGTTGAATTAACTGTTTTCGATTTAAAATTAACATCTTCTTTAGCTGTCATATCGACTATCATATTTTTAATTTAGAATTAATCTTTTTTGGTTTAAAGTTCAGCTTTTTGATTGAAGGTTACTGCATTTTGTTGCAAATTCATCTTTCTTGGTTGAATTAAACCATTTTGTTAGTAAAAATGAAAATATTTTTAGTTGAAATGTCAACTATCAAAATGTTTATTTGAAATATATCCTTTTTTGATTGAAAATTCGGTTTTTGGCAAAAAAGTCATATTTTTTGGTTGGAAAAGAAGTTTTTTGTTGAAAATTGAACTGACTTCTCAATTCATGTTTTGTTTGATAATTCATCTATTTGGTTTAAAAATTAACCCTTTAGGTTGATAATTGAACTATTTTGTTAAAAATTTAACTTTTCTGTTAAAAATTCTTTTTTGGCTTGAAAGATCAACTGTTTGGTAAAAAAATTAATTTTTTATTGTTCAAAATTTAACCATTTTGATGAAAAATCTTTTTTTTGTCTGTTTTGAAAATGATCTTTTTTGTAAAAATTTATATTTTTGGGTTTAACATTCAAGTGTTTATTGAAAATGCAATATATTTCGACTTAAAATTTCTTAAATCTTAAGCTATTCTTATTGGATTCAGTAAAGTACCTACGTTAGTTTTATTTAAAAGAATTGTTTTCCCAATTGCCCTCCTATTTTCATGAAAAATCATCCTATTTCTCCTGTTTTAAGATCATTTTGGACTATGAAGTCTATACTAATTGACACTGGAATAAGCAAAATTTAGTTTCTGTATGAGTTCAATTTTCAAAAATTACATTGTACTCACCAGCGTGTGTTTCATAATTGGCCCACGAATGCATTATTATCCAATTATATCACAGCTGACATTGGAATTTCTCTCTTTCTCGTCCGACGCTTCGTTCGCCGTTTCGATAATGAAACGACGATCTCGACGTACAGATCGCGAATCATCGTCCGTAAATATTATGCACTGCCGCACTCGATGATTTAATACTCAATTGTCATGGCTTAGTTATGCGACAATTATATTCTGGTGAGTGCCGTTCAATTTGAGTCGATAGAGCATAGACAAAATTCAGTTTATCACAATAAAAATTATTGAAATCTTTTCTCGAGAAATAAACACATATATCCTTAATCTATTAAAAAAATTAGTCAAAGTCGGTGCCGCGCGCCTTCAAAAAAGGGTTTCGTAGCCTGACATTAATAAAGTAATTCAAACCTCCTCCTCGCATACTTTCCCACCCTTCACTTCAACCTTCACTCCACCCCTTTTCCAACTTTCTAATACCTTCCTAATCCCTCGCCCCCCTTTACTAACCCGCATTCCTAATTATTTGCCCTACTTCCCCTCACTTAAACCTACTTCCCCTACTTCCCCTTACTAATTCCCCATCGCTGTCCCTTATTTCCCCACTTATAATTCTCCCTTCTTCCCTACTTCCCCTCCCGTCATTTAAATTACTTTCCCTACTTCCCGTACTCCCCTTACCTTCCCTTACCTTCATTTATCATCACTTCTTCTACTTCCCTGCTTATTTTCCCTACTACACCTACTTCTTCTCCCCTCGATTCCCGTAACTTCCCCTACCCATTACCCACACTTCCCCTACTTCCGCTCCCCTAATTTCTCCTCATTTACCCTACTTCGACCCCTAATTTCCCCTCCCTTTATCTAAAACGTACCCTATCACTTCCCCTACTTTCCCTCCTGGTACTTACTTCACTCCCCCCTCAATCCCCACTCTTTTCCCATATCTTTCCCTCCTTGGAAGAAGGTTCGACGGAGGAACTGATGGACGGATGGTAGAACATCCGACCGAAAATATGAGGTTTTCTTTCCGGGGCTACGAAACACTGAAAAGTTCGAAATCATTCATCCTTAATAATTGGGTTCTACAATATTTGCAACATTTTATTTCAATTTATAAGAAAACTGGAACTTTGGTCCCAACCTAAAATTCAAAACTGTTGGTCCTAGAAAGTTGTAAATATTGCAAAAGTGGGAGTCGGTACTAGGTAAATCTATAAAAGCTTATTTATAAATAAAAAAATTAGGTTGCAGAGTCGAATGTTCGTTTGTTTTTTGTTGGCAAATAGGTTTACAAGTTTAAAAGTTTACTCTTATATTTTTGTTCACATTTTTATTATTTCGTTGATAATTTAAATTCTTATATTGAATTTTCAACAAAATTGTTGAACTTTAGAAAAAAATAATTTGTTGAAAATAGTTTTGTAAAAAAAAGTCAACAACTATGTTAGAAAGTCATTTTTTTGGTTGAAAATTCAACTATTTTGTTGAAAGTTCATCTTTTTGGGTTTAGAACTCAACTATTTGGTTGAAAATGAACTTTTTCGTTGAAAATTCATATTTGCGGCAACATTCTTTTAGTTTTTTGTAAATTCATCTTTTTTGGTAGAAAATTAAACTTCTTGATTGAAAATTCATCTTTTTGCTTTAAAATGCAATTAATTGGTTAAACATTCATTTGGTTGGTTGAAAATTCATTTTATTAGTTGAAAATTCAACCTCTTGGATGAAATTTGAACTTTTTCTCAAAAATTCATTTTCATGGATAAACATTTATAATTTTATTTGAAAATTAACCTACATCGTTCAAATTCAATTTTATTAATATTGGATATTATTCATAAATGATTTTTTGCACTTTGAAAAAGCTCTCTAAATAACGATGCGATTTTTTTTCCGATGTAAGTGAGAGAATATCATGGCTCAAGACAAAAAGTGAATGATTAATAATAATTTGATTCTTTGGCGAGGAAATAAGTTCCATAGCATGCTGGAAGATGATCGGCTTCTTCATCAATCAAAATATATGGACTACATGGCAACAGGTTTTTCCCGTACCTTCAGCCTTCACAGCACTCTAAAAAAAACGTGTTTTTTTGGTTAAAAAATAATAAAAGTAATTCTTCAATGAAAATTAATATTTATTACGATAAATTATTATAATTTTATCAACTAGGGCATTCTTTGAAAAATCTTTGAGGGCCCTGACAAGTTTTTCCTAAGTAGGGTAATCATCCGCAAAAGTGTTTCAAGCCATATGTGACTTACCATTCAAGCCATACATACGTTGACTTATCATGGATGCTAGGCTCTAAAGATTCGAACATCCAACAAAATTGCTCTCTAAAATACGAGCTGACAGGAAGAAAATGTATTTTCGTTTAGAAATGTTAAATCGAGGTTTCGAAAGGTCTTGCTATTAAAGTAAAGAACAAAGGAGCTTTGAAGCGGTTTCCATTTGAAGGAGAAATTCGGTGAGAAAAACGATTCCCGCGTGGTGTATACGTTTCTTTAATATGCAAAGCTCGAATGTATGCAGGACCTAGGGAATTTCTATGGAATTTATTGCATAGAAGCGAGCCCATGTTTTACAAAAAGGGTGGATTCTCGCCAACAGAAAAAGTAACCTTTCTTTCTCACTTGACACGCCAGTAGCTCTTTTATTTTTTTGTATATGCCAATTACTTTTTAACTGGCAATGAGAAAAATATTTCCGAGAGAAATTGTTCCATATTTGCTTAATTACCCGATTTATGTTTCATACTAAGGGGCCATTCATAAATTACGTAACACATTTTTTGCCACTCAGTGACTATTGCGTTCATAATGAATCCTACTAAAATGTAATAAAACAAGGTTATACAATTTTCTCAAATCTTTCATGAAATCGCTTGACTTTAAATTTGTAATGATAATTTAGAAGATTCAAACCCTTTAATAAAGATTTTAGATATTTTTACTTTCTATTTAGTCTGTCGTCAATTCTAATAAAGTAGATCGGCAAGTCTAAGGATGTATCAGTGAATTGTGCAAAGCCCGATAAAACTAAAAAATGTTTAATTAGCAATTTCAAAAAATGTAAACAAGTTTTCATTCATGGATATTTTTCTGCGGACTGATGAAACAAAGATCGAAATACTAATCTTATTATACCTGTTTCATTTTTCACGAAAAAAGGGGAATAAAAGGAGAATTTGTCTTTTTTTATATAAAATTAATGTAGGTACTATATTGAACTGAATACGAAAATTTTCAATATCCTAAGATTTTCAGTTCAAATGTATTGCGTTTTTAAAAAAGTAGTTGAATTGTCGATAAGAAGATGAATATTCAAGAAAAAAGTTAATTTCTAACCAAGATAGTTGAATTTTCAACCCAAAAAGATAAGTTATTTACCAAAAACAGATGAATTCTTAATCCAAAAGGGCAAATTTTTTAGCCAAAAGGATAAATGTTCAACAAAACAGTTGAATTTTCGACTAAAAAAGATTTCCTTTTCATAAAATAGTTGAGTTTTCAATAGAATAATTAAATTTTCAAGAAGATAGATGAATTTAACCAAATAGTGTAATTTTTAACCTACGAAAGTAAATGCTTACCAAATTGTCGAATCTTCAATAAAAAATATATATCTTATACAAAAACAGCAAAAGTTTCAATCAAATAGTCTAATTCAAATCAAGAAACGTGAATTTCTAACCATAAAAGATGACTTTTTCATTAAAAAGATGAAATTTTAATGTCAAATGACGAATTTTCTATCCAAAAAGATGAATGTTTGACAAAACGGTTTAATTTTTGACTAATGAACCTGAACTTTCAAGAAAATAGATGAATTAAACCTAATAGTTCAATTTTCAAGCTAAAACGATGAATATTTAACGAAATTGTCAAATTTTCAATAAAAAAAATATTGGACCATAACCAAAAACAGTTGCATTTCCAACGAAGAAAAATGAATTTTCAACCAAGAAAGATGACCCTTCAACCAAAAAAGATAAATTATTAATTCTAAAAGGGTGAATTTTTTATCCAAAAAGATGAATGTTCAGAAAAACAGTTGAATTTTCGACCAAAATAGATTTCTTCTACATAAAATAGTTGAGTTTTCAACAAAATAATTGAATTTTCAACACAACAGATCAAATTTCATCAAATAGTTAAATTTTTAACCTACAAAAATGAATACCAACTGAATGGTCGAATCTTCAATACAAATAGACTTCATCCAAAAACAGCTGAAATATCAACCAAATAGTTCAATTTAAAACAAGAAAGATGAATTTTTAACCAGGATAGATAACTTTTTCATGAAAAAGATGAAATTTCAATGTCAGAGGATGAATTTTCTATTCAGAAAGACGAATGTTCAACAAAACAGTTGAATTTTCGACCAAAAAGATGATTCAAACAAAATATTTGAGTTTTCAAAAAAATAATTGAATTTGTAACAAAATAGATAAATTAAACCAAATAGTCGAATTATTAATTAACAAAGATGAATGTTTACGCAAGTGGTCGAATTTTCAATACAAAATTAGACCTTAACCAAAAACAGTTGAATTTTTAACCAAATGGTTCAATTTAAAAAAAGAAAGATGAATTTTCAGCAAAGGACCCTTTTTATAAAAAAAAATTAAATATCAATACTAAAAACGAATTTTCTATCGAAAAAGACGGATGTTTTTAAATAGGACTTCCTTTTTTTCTGAATAAATTTGAATTCAATAAAGACGGATGTTCAACAAAACAGTTAAATTATCGATTAAAAAAGATGACTTTTGTACCAAATAGTTGAATTTTCAACAGAATAATTAATTGTCGCAAAATAATATAACTTAACCACACACTTCAATTTTTAACCTACCTAGATAAATTTTCAAGCAAAGGGCCAAATTTTCAAACAAAAAATATTAAATATCAACGAAAAACAGTTACATTTTCAACCAAATAGTTGAATGTCAATTATGAAATATGGATTTTGAAACCAGAAAGATTGCCTACTTTTCAATAAAAAAAGATTAATTGAAGATGGGAAAACTTAACTATCTATTTTTTCATATAATGGTTCTCAAACAAATCTATCCACCTGCACAAGAAAATAACTTACTTAATCGACTGTGAATTGTTCATCGAGAAAGATTTTTTGCTTTTCCTGTGAAATTAGGTCGATTGAACTTAGCACCGTTTAGCTTTCCCCGCTTCAATTTCGTAACAGCTTTTGTCAGGGGAGAGGGTTCGTAAAGTGTCGATAATTCAAGCATTTTTTTGAAAATTCGTCTATTTGGATAGGAAACTCTTCCTTTTGATTTGAAATTTTGAACGTTCAGTCAACAGAATTTCATAGTGGAAGCAAAAAACCTTTCTAGAGGAACAATTTTCAACCGAATAAGTAATTTTTTTTTCTATAGACGGATCAATTATTTCATAAACAAATAGCACTATTTTACAGAAAGAAAAAAATTTTCAGTACATCTTTTTTCAATTTTGAAAATAATATCTCCAATTGTTAAATATGTGTCAAAATCCTATAATTTCGGCCGAATTGTTAAAAAATTGAATATTTTAGTATAAATCTTTCATTAGGTTTGAGTTCTTGGAAATCTTAAAGCAATTAAATACATTTAAATATAATTTTTCAAGAAAATTAAATTTCTTTCAAAAGTAGACTTAGCACTCTTCAGCCTTCCCTGCTTCAATTTATGAATGGTTCCTGAATCTGATCTCATATTACTTTTTCACACATTCTTGCAGGCTTTTAAATCTTATTCTGAATAAACTGAATAAAATTAGATATAAAGGTAAAAATTTCAACATTGAGTAACAATTGAGTTTGTTCAACTCCAAAATATTAACCCTGTTTTAATTATAGATTTGAAACCCTTGAATTTTAAATATTTAAATTTTGATAATTTGCTGAAAGCTTGAATTTTGCAATTGTACAATATTCTCAAAGTCCAGTACGAAATTTTTTTAATCATAGAAATTAAAAATTGTCAATGATTTACACTTTCTGGAATGACGCAGAGTATGATTGTTAAACATTACTGTTAAATGTTTCTATCTGAAAATAATTCCATGTGAAAATCATAGAAAGTAATATTTTAATCACATTTGCCTAGAACCTTTTGAATAATAGGAACCCTTTCCGATTGGTAGTGAGATCGAAAGAAATTACTTTTCTGTGAGCTTTTGATTGAATTTCAAAGTTGTTAGATTAAATTTCCGCAGTTATCACGAACGAAAGATTAAGAATAATTTCGAGTTTGTCAGTTATCTATCTAGGTGATTGAAAATTGAATTAGTTTGAGTGGCGGGGGAATGTTCATAATTAATTTTATCGCGACCCTCAACTTCTATTTCCTGCATCTTCGATTCGATAATTCTCATACCTGCGGCAAGCTTGGAAATTATGAATCTCCTTTCCTTTAATGGCCTCCTTCCACTGAGGCAGAGTTCAGCGTTAATTCGAAGAGTGAATTGGGATAATGAGGATCTTTGGCTTTCGAACTGGATATCATCTGGGATGGTGTGAAAAAGAAATAATTGCATCACAGAAAGTCGAGGGGACTTGAAAGCATATAACAGCATAAAATTAACAATTTTATGATAAATTGACCTGCTGAATCATTTGCCATCTTTAACAATAATTTAAAAATACAGAATTAAATATCTACTACTTTCTTAGTAGATGATTGTTACTTAAATTATTTATATCATTAACAGGCGTTAAAATCACGACAATATTGACTCCTTTTGTTAACAATGCAACTATTTTACTGCTATTTTGAAAAAAATGACAAAATTTTTTTTTTTAATTTCTTGCTAATGCTACTATTTGGCGACTTTGTCTTTAAACATATCTTAAAACTTCTCGACTGAGAAGATAAAATAGCATGTCCGCCATCTCAAAAATCAAAATTTCGAAAGATTCAAAGAATTTGAAGATTTCAAAAGATTTTAGGGTTTTCCAAATTTTGAAATAAATTTTTATAAGATTTTAAAGGATTTGTAAGGAATTTACCAGGAATACGTAAATACATGTTTTTCTACAGATTTCAATGAGTCTCAGATGATTTCAATGATTCAAACATTTTAAAATACAATGTTTAAGATATTAAAGATTTCAAGATGTTATACAGGTTTTTAAAACTTTTTACCAATTTCACAATATTTAAGGGATTACAATTTTTTTATTAAACAATATAATTAATTTCAAAAGAGTTCGAAGGATTTTATTAGGATTTTAAAGAATTTTTGAGGGGAAAAAAAATTTCAAGAAATTACAAAATTTCTGAGGAATTTTAAATGATTTACTTAGATTTCAGATGGTTCTAAAAATTTTAAGGAATTTTACTCTACTTGAAGGGTTCATATGAATTTAGAGAAATTAAAAAATTTCAAGGGATTTCTACAAATTCCAAAGTATTTAAATTTATTCAGGTTTTCTGGGGATTTCAACAGAATTGAAAAATTTTTAATAGATTTTAAATCTTTGAAGATATTCTAAAAGATTTCAAGGGATTTTAAAGGGCTTCATTTGATTTTACAGGATTTTAGAGTATTTAATCATTTTTGAAACGAATTGTAAAATATATTATATATCTTGTATTTCATAACGTTTTACTGAATTACATTTGATTTTTTTAGGACTAACAGGACTATTACAAATTTAAAGGGATTTTCAAGGATTTCAAAGAGTTTAGGGCATTTTAAATAATTCTACTAGATTTCACAATTTTTAAGGGTTTTCTAAGAATTATGTAGGATTTCGAAATTTACAAAACTCATTTTAAAAATGCACCCACGTTATCAACGATATTTGAAAGATGTTCAGGGACCCCAACGGATTTCTAGAGCAACTTTAGAAAATAAATGAAAAAAGAAGAAATTTTAAAGGATTTTTATACATTTGAGAGATTTCGAAGAGTTGAAGCAAAAACATTAGATTCAAGGCATTCACAGAATTAAAAAAAAAATATTGGACCGTAACAGACTTCAGGGGTTCCCAAAGGATTTCAACGGACTCAGAAGCTTTATTTTGAAAGATTCGGCAGGTTTTGATGCAATTTTATGAGAGATGTATGATTGTATATTGTATACCAGATTTACGAAATTTGAGATTTGAATCTAAATTTCAAATTTATATATTCTGATAGAAACATCAGTTGTGCATCTTTTTCTTTCAAAAAAAAAGTTGTAGCTTTTGCCGTTTTCGAATTAAACCCGAAAACCCCATTTTTTGGAAAACAAATTTTTTGTCTTTTTTGTCTTCAACTCGATGTAATATAGCCAATTCTTGGAATATTCTGACGAAATTTGCAGCAAATATTTTTTATGGTGTTCTTCGACTAGTAAAGTAAATATCGAATCAACATTTTTGTTTGAAAAATGCTATAAACTTTAAATTGAGACTTTGCTTAAATCGTGTACACATCTTCAGGCTCACGGGGAGTTCAGTGAATTTTTAGCAAAAAAACTTACAGCAAAGAAGTTATTCACAAAGTTATAAATCAACTCGCTCGATATATGACGTATTATTATTTATTAGTTGGAATTGAAGGTATAGAAATATAAAATAACTTGTGAAATTTGAATTCAGATTTCTCTACAATTTAACAAAAACCTAAGATACATTGGTAATTTTTCAAACATCAAGATCAGGCGAAAAAACAAACATAAAAGTACACTATATGAAATTGAGTATGGATTCTTTATTCTATTCTATCTTTTAATCCTATATGCTCTATCAGTCTAAAAGGGTTTTATGAAAATATAATTTACAATGAAAAATTTAGTTAATCAAATTTCGAACAATAAATAATACTTCGTCTCGAGTGAAGTTGTATTTCCACGAGATGCGTCGAGTTGATACATACAAGATATAAATGTTTGATTTATGCCATGTCTGAGGTAAAAATTGATAATTTTTGTTTAAACTAGAATATTTATACGTATGTTATTTTCTTTAACAGTCATAGAATGACATAAAAAAGATTTCCTGTTAATTTCATGGAAAAATTCGAAAAATGGCCAGAATTATGGCGAGTTGAAGTGAAAAAATACTAAAACAATTATTTTCTAAAAAAAAATGGTAGGTAGTAAAATTCGACATTTATTGGAAAAGTATTTAGAGGCCAAAGCCGTTTGGCGAGAAAAACGTGTAGGTGGTTATTTACAGAAGTCGGCCCCTTAAATGAGTCTGAGGCTTGTATTAAAAGAAGTTATTTTAGTTTTTTTCGAAAAGATTCTTTAAAAACATAAACACAAAGAGAGTCAAGTTGTGTATCCGGATAACACAAAAAGCCTTAAAGAGAAGTACACTCAGAGAAAAAGTTGTCTTGAAACAAAAGCATCGTCCTTTTATCTGTTTTGTTTTGAACCACTTGAATTTTGTTTACACAAATAGAATTATTTGGCTGATTTGATAAAGTTTATCGCAAACGGATGATGCTTGCTGCAAACAGATTTTTTTAGGTACAGATGAAATTCCTTTTAATCTCAAATTCAAGAGGAAATTCCATTAGTGTCAAGAAGTATCCTTCTGACCCAACAGGAAATGTCTCTGAGTGTATGTTTCGAAAAATCTTTTAAAAACACATAAACTCAACAAAAAAAAACTAAAAATTGATAATAGAAGTGTGTTTGAAAAAAAAAATTAAGTTATCGGCTGATTAGAGACAGTTATATAACAATTGGGAAAAAGAGAAGGAGAAAGGAAAGAGACAACCAATCCAGCATAACTCTCTTTTCCCTATTATTTCTTCGTCTTTTTTAGACTACGGGGCACCAACATGTTTCTAGGTCAATATATACCCCCTGATCAGAAAATTTTGAAAGGAAACTAATAGTACATATTTTTATCTTAAGCTTATTATTAATTATAACTGTAGATTTAGAATTAAAATTAATTATTAAGATACTATTTAAATTTATGGTATATGTGTTGAACTTTATATTCATTATTGATATTTGATATTTGCATGGAATCTTTCATACGTAATTTCAATTGTCCCAACAACAATACCAAGAAATTTTTTCGCATAAAAATTTAACAAAACTATCAAATGCCTTATTATATTCTGAAGGATCTTTTTTCATGCAACTGCATTATTTCCCTCTCTTTTTAGGCACATCATCACCATAAATTTCGTCATTCTTTGATTTCTTTCATTATGCTCAGAAAGAACGCTATGGTATTTCTCAGTTTTATTAAAATTATTTTTGTGTTCATCTTTCCTTATCCTTAGGTGCCTTATTTCTCAACCTATGTATACTGCATTGCAGCTCCTTCATTGGATTTGATAAATCATATTCTTTTGATCTTGTTTATCACAAATATCTTTTCCCAATTGTAATGTTGAATTACTTTCATTTCGAATTCTATAAGTTGTGTTTAAACTCATTTTTCATTGTAATGATTTCACAGCCTTTGAAAATATCTAGTCTCTTTATTGTTTTGATTATTGTCTTTTTGATTTATCTCATAAATTGTGAGGTTTATATATCTTTCAATAAAAAATATGGATAGTGGTTTAGGAGAAGAATCTGTTTGCAGATTTCTATATTTTTTTATGGAAGTTCAGATGTGAAATTTGTATAGCTCTCTCAACTATATTTTTTACAACTGCAATTCTATCTTGCATTGGATAATTTGAAAGAAAACTCGGTGTACATCCTGAAAAACACTGTTTTCTATGCCAACAAGTAATAATTTATCTTAATTACTCTTTGTAATTGTTAAATCTAAAACGTCAAGTTTTCTATTTTCTTATATTTCTGAAGTGAATTGCAATCTTGGGTGTATATCGATGAAAGCATTTAGAAGTATATCAATTTTTCTTGCCTCCATACATAGCACTGTGTCATCTACATATCTAGCATAAAAAAGACATTGAAATCCAATCTTTTTTAAATTATAATTAATTATATCTTTAATTTTTTTGAACTGAATTTTCTAAATCTCCCATGAATATTTCAACCAAAAAAGGTGTCAGAACTGATCCTGTTGGTGTTCGAAATTGTTGTTTATAATACCTTCCATCGAATAGAAAATTAATTGAGTTCAAACAAAATCCATTGCTTTATTGAATTGCTTATATTGAATTTTAGTGTATTTTTCAATACTATCCTATTCTTGTTTAACAGCAGCCTTTCCTCCCCCAAACGAAATGTTACGAAATATCCCAATTATATCAAAAGAAGCTAGAATCTCATCTTGTGGAATCGTGATTCCTTCAATGAGTTTGAGGAAAGCTGCACTATTTTCAACTGAATACTTCGAAGCTGTTATTGATTTTTTTTTAAATGTTGCTAAGCAATGTTTCTAATTTTCCATTCGTAGAGCCTATTGTTGACATTACTGGTCTTAAAGGATAATTAGCTTTATGAGCTTCAATGAGACCATAGGATAAGAAGAGAACTGTATTTTATTATATCAATATCACATTTTTCAACATTTCCTAGATGACATTTTGCAATAGGTTTATTTGAAACCTTGAAAGTTGCTTTTTATAATTTTTTAAAAGGGTCATTCTTAGTGAATGCAAAACTATTTCTTTCTTCAATAGTTTCTAGAATTTTTTTTATTATATTCAATTTTAGAAATTGCAACTGTAATATTTCTCTCATCAGCTTTTGTCACAAAGAGATGTGGATTAGTTTTTAGAAACTCTTTTGTTAATTTATAACCATATTTCAGTTCCTTGTTTACTTGTATTATCAATCGCAAAAAACTTTTAGTTATGAAATCATTGCATTTTCCCAAGATCTAAAATGTAAATTCCTGTAATTTAATTCTCGGAATTTCATCATTATTGTTTCAGAATCTTTGACAAATTAAAACAAAAAATTTTCACGTCAAACTTGTTACCTGATCCTTCACCCAATCTAAGAATGTCGACGACTTCTCAAGGTATATTAATCTGTGAGATTGAATTATCAAATGCAATTTTTGTACAAGACTTTGAGTATGACTTATATTAGCAAAACATGTCTGATTTTTCCGATTTTTATTTTAATTTGATTAATTTCATTATTCAGTACATTATCTTCAAAAATACATTCTTTATTGTCAAAAGGATGTACCTATTCATTTAATTTCTCGAGAGTCTGTTTGATTTTTTCATTGAAGCTAATAATCTTTATGTAACAATCGTTAATAACTAAATCCAAAACCCATGGCTTTTGCATTTTTTTTTGTTCATAAGGAAGAAAATTAGAGGTTTATTAGCCAGATTTTTTGACGAATTATAATCCGAGTTCACGCCGCACTTTCTTTAACCACTATAAAAGGAGAATCCTCGTGAGATTCGCTGGATGTGCGCCCGGGGAGAGTTGATTAATCGATCTTAGCTCGTGTCGCGTTGATGTCACGGACTGAAGCTAAACTCTGTTTCTCACACTCCTTTTTGCTTTCTGCTTTTTCCAGGAGTGGAATGATTACAAGCTGAAGTGGAATCCGGACGACTATGGTGGAGTTGACACCCTTCACGTACCGTCTGAACATATATGGCTGCCAGATATCGTTTTATATAACAAGTAAGTGCATGTCCTTCAATAATTCCCTGTGGATAAGACTTATCGTTAGGAGAATTTCCGAAAATTCTTGTCGATACTTTTAAGAACCTTTAGTCTTTTTGTTTAAATTCAAAAACTTACTATAATTTTTATAAAAGTCTTAATTTATTATAACGAAGTACAATGGTCTGTCTGTCCACATTGCAGCTTTTATTTTCCGCATCAACGAAAAAAAGTAACGTTTCGTTTTAAACAAAAAAAAGGTGTTAAAACTTTCTGAATTAAAATTGAACCACAACTGGACCATTTTAAAGAGAAGAAATATTTTAAGCTATTTAATTGTTTTAATTTTGACAATGATCATCACAGCGAAGATTTATAAAATTCAAATTGAATTTCTAAGAATATGAGCTAGTACAAAATTTAAATTAATTTTTTTTTTTTAATTCTGTTTTTATTTAAAGTTATTTTGATTAAATAGAAATTATTCAGTTTGAATTGGAATATCAAATTCTCGTCAGTGAGATCGACATAACAATCATTTTCATCTGACTTTAGGGTAATTTAAAGTTAGATGCAGTGTTGCGGAAATTTCTTCAAAACGGAACTAATTACAGCTATAGTTACTTCGTGACAATTGTAACTCATTTTATTTCCAGTTATATAAAGAAAAATAGATATATTCAATAAAAAATTATAAGAATTTCACAAAATTTAAAAGGTAAAATTGATGAATTCAAATTTTAAATCCTAAAAATTGAACTATTGACAAACAATCATTTGAAATGGCATTATTTAAAAAGCCTTCTAAATTCATGAATCTTCAATTGTAAATATTAAAAAATTAAGATGTTTCAATTGAAAATCTATAAAATTGAATAAATTTCAATTTTAAATGTTCAAAATTAAATAATATTTTATTTTAAACCTTGAAAATCGAACTATTCCCAAAAAATAATTCAAAATTGCATGATTCTAAACTATAAACATTCCAAATTAATGATTCTTGAATTATAAATCTTAAACATTCAAGAAGTTTTACCTGTCAATCTACGAAATTGTATAATTTGCAATTTTCAATCTTCAAAATCAAACAGTTCCACAAGAATCATTTAAAACTTCAAAATTTTAAACCATAAACATCCCATATTGATAAATCTACAATTGTAATCTTGAAAATTTAAGAATTAATAATCAATATTCGTGAAAATTGATAAAATTTTACTTTAAAATTCTCAAAATTCAAGTTTGCATCAGTCTATACCATAAACATTCCAATTATTCAATATTTAGTAAAAAAACATTCCAAATTGATAAATCTTCAGTTGTAAATATTAAAAATAAGGAAATTTTATATTGCAAATCTATCAAATTGAAAACATTTCAATTATTAGTCTTCCATATTAAATAAGTTTCTATTTTAAATCTTGAAATTGAACTATGCAAGAAAAATCATTCAAAATTGAATTAATTTATACTATTAACATTCTCAATTGATAAATCTTTAATTACAAACCTTGAGAATTAATGAATTTAAAATTGGAATTCGTTAAAATTCAGGAATTTTCAAGAATACATCTTGAAAATTAAACTATTCCGAAAAAAACGTATAAAATTACTCGATACAATTGCTCAACTTTAGATTACAAACCTCCAAAATTGAAAAGGTCTAAATTTTTGTAATTTAACATTAAGAAATATGCAAGTTTTAAGTTTTACGATTAGAATTTCTGTAAACTGGATGATTCAAATTTGAAATTTCTTCAATTTGGTAGGTTTAAAATTGAAGACTCTTTACTTTTAATCTAAAAAGTTATTCAGACTTCCGACTTCTGATTTATACATTATTGAAATTAATGAGTTTTTTAATGTAAATCGTCAGCATTGAACTACTTAAAAAATACATTCGAAATTGCATCATTTAAAATTATACACATTTTAAATTGGAGAATTTTCAAGGTAGACTAATTTCAAAAAGGTAATAAAAATCTAATTATTTTAAACAATAAATCTTCTCAATTAGACAAATTAGAGAATTTTTGATTTTAAATAATTAATAATTTGTTTCCATTTCAGAAAACAAGGTAAAGTATAGTTGACATTCATTTTGTTTTTAAAAATCTCCAATTTCCTAGAGAATTTCAGAAAGAAAAATTATTTTTCTCACTTGTTTAATCAAAAACAATTATTCCGAAAACTAATTTTATACCCCGTTTAGTTTATAATATTCTTCGAAAGTACTTTAATTTTTAAACTTTAATTTTTTAATGGGAAAATATCTCTTTGGAGTGGAAAAATTACACAAATATTATCATCCTCTTTCCTCGAAGTTTCTCGAATCTACCCTTTTTTAACTTAAAATAGTTTAGGGGTGAATTCCATAGGGGTTTGAGCCACCTCGAATAGGGTGGAGTGAAAATACTCAAATTAATCGAATCGTTTGAGCTGAGGGAAAGAAATTGATGGGTTAGCATAAAAAGAAAGCGAAAGAAAAAAATGTTTTAAATCGGTTAATATCTTCTGTTCAGTTTTTGGATTTGAAAATTAAAATAAATGTCTTATTATTTCAAAAATGATGGTGAATCTTTTCACATACAGTTTTTGCTAGTGAAGCTGAAGAAATTTCAGGTTCGACGTTTCCTTTACAAAAATTACTACAAAATTATTTTAAATTGTAGTTTTTCTTCTCATGTTGAAATTACTTTTTACACTATTATACACTTATACCATTATTTGTTTAATTTTTTTCATCATGTAATATTTGGTATTACGTGTGTCCAATAAATATATAGTCGAGAAGTTTACCATTCTTATATTGGACATAATCTCTTGAAATCCTTTTTAAATGATTAGGCTTCCTGGAATTTCCTTGAAATTTCCTTAATCTCTTAAGATCCCTTGAACTATCTTAAAATCTGTTTAAATCTGATTAAACTGCTAGAAGTCCCTTCAAATCTGACCAATTCCTTGAAAAACTTGAGATTCTCTCTCAGGTTGTGCACCGAAAAAATAAGCTTTGGAAACTACTTGACCCTCTAAGACATTAGGATAGGCCACAGATTTCTACAAAATTTTTACATAACATTTATCAGAAGATTTAAGAGAATCCTCGAGATAATAAAAAGAGTTCTTAAAACTGTTCCATCACAAAATCCTCTAAAATTCGTGGATGGACATACTTTGGAATCTTTTGAAATTTATGAAAATCATTTGGAATCCCTTGAAATCATCGAAATCACTTTAAGTCTCTTATGATCCATTAAAATCCCTTAAAATACTCTTAAATCTTTGCAAATCTTTTGATATCTCATAACGTTCCTTCAAATGCATTCAAATCTTGGAAATCTCATGAAAATCCCCTGAAATCCTTTAAAATTTGTGAAAATACTTCGCTATCTATTAAAATCTATTAAAATCCTTTGAAATCCTGTGACTCCATCTGAAATATTCCGAAATCTTTTGAAACTCTTTAAAATGTGGTTAAATCTGTGAAAATTTCCGTAATCCTTCAGAATAGTTTGAAATACATACCGTGAAACCTTTGTAATCCCATCAAAATATTTTGAAATCCGTTAAAATCTTTTGAAATCCCTTGAAATCCTGTAAAATCCCGTAAAAAGTCTTGAAGAACTTGAGATTCTCTCTGAAATCCTACTAGATAATTTTCCTGATCTCTTGAAATCTTGTTGAATTATTTGAAAATTGTTCAATCTCTTCCACTCGTTTAAAATCGTTTAAAATACACAAATATTTTTGTAATCCCTTGAAATCTTTTTGAATCTGTTAAAATCTTGCAAAATCCTTAAAAATCTGCGGAAATCTTCCTAATTCTATAAATTCCTGACAAGGGGGGTTAGGTTGATGCCCGGTGCCGATTTTTTTTGTGACTTTGCAGGTGCAAAGAGGATCCTAGACTATGAAAAAGAAAAAAAAATTGTTGGGCAAACGTTCACATTTAGGTGTTGAGTGGTAAAAACACTTACCCTCTACAGTATCATAATTTAGAAAATCTGCCCATAGAATGCTTCGTCATATGACATATAGTTTAAGATTTTGGATTTTGTTGCTGCAAATATCTTGTTTTGATATTAAATTCTATTAGGAATCATCAGTCTTATTCAAATAACCTTCAAATTAGGTATCTTACACCCCTTTAATATTATCAATGAATAAGAAATATATTTAATAATATGAGATTTCTGTAAGTAATGAATTAAAATATTTGGTTTGGACAATCAATAATAATATAACTGATTTGTTGTTAACGACGGCACTTGTTCTTATATTAATTAACTATCGTTATGTGAAAATCATTTCTAAAAACCTTTTTATGTTTTGTTTAGCAGCGATTTCAATGATGATGCATATTTTCGTTGAAAATTGTACACACATGTACTTACCCTTACATATATCGTCCCTTTGACCCCTATTGCTTAAGGCTTCCGACTAACAATATATCTTCTACGAAATAAAAAATAAATGTACCAAAAATAAATGAAAGGAACACACAAAATATTGTATTTCACAAGTTGGGTGTGTGATATGATAAAGGCATTATCATTTTGGCATTCGTAATAATAACTGCGCACATATAGAATTTTCTGACATGTACATAAACCATTATAAGGCATGTGTATAAACCGAATGAAAGGAACATTTTTTCAGTTACAAATTTGCTTGATTTTCTATCGTGTAAAGTATTACTACATAAAATGAGAATCAAATTGATATTTAAATTGACATAAAACCGATTGAAGATGGAGAACAAGAAGAAGAAAACTATTATGGTGAAGTACCTAGTCATTTATATCAGTAGGAGAAAGTCAGTTCCGGCTATAAAAAAGAAGCTGTTGACTATTGGAATTCTGGAAAGAAAAAGCGTTTATCTTTTACATCCGTTCATTAAAGGTTCAAGAAGCTTCGTTCAGAGCAACAATTGAGAAGATGGCAAGAACCAGTCAAAAGTGGTGGTGATCGAGAAGATAAGATATACAACGTTGCAAAATACACTTTCGAGAATTTGAAGGAGGCTATTGATTCGAAGATGACAGTCCGCGACGTAGATATTACAGAATGAATGTCACAAAATTTATATTTGTGTCATCTTTACATGAAACTAGAGATGTAGAACAAGAATGCGATGTTTTTAAAAACAATGTTAAATCAGATATTCTGAGTTATGGGGAAAGCAACGTTTTCAAATCCGATCAAAGTGGCTTCAATTTAGAATTACATAGTAGAAAAACATTGAGCTTTCAAGGAACAAAAACTGTGGAAACTGTTGTTCAATCGGTTTTCTCCACCACGCACAGCTATACAATTCAGCCAACCATATCTTCCGTTGTAAGATTACTTTCACCCATTTTTGTACTTTTGAAAGAAGCATCCGGACCATTTATTTGCAAGCCTCTAAATCCGGTAAACTTTCTTCAGAATTGCTTCAAATATGGCTTCAAGATGTATTTTTCCGTGACGTGGGTTAAAATTCTTTGTTATTATTAGATTCATGGAGTGGCCAGTGTGAACGAAACGTGCAAACAGCAATACCCATTTCAAAAAGCACAACTGGGAGAATTCAGCCCTTGGATGTGTTTGGCTTTAGGATTTGGAAAAATTTCGCACGAAAAATTTTTGACACTACCATTTTTTTGAGGTCTGATATTAACTTGCATATTAGGAATAACATTATAAAATTACAGTCCCTCACACATAATCAACTGTATTCACCTAGATTTATTGACGTATTTCAATATTCTGGGTATAAAATCGGATATACAGAAAATAGACCTCCACATTTTGAAAACCCTGTAGACTTTTGTTTAAACAATGATATGGAACCCTCTTGTGATATTTGCGGTGATGTTGCAGTAATAACATGTGCATGGTGCAATAAGAGGTTGTGCCTGAAACACTTTTTCGAAGAATATAACTACTGTGAAAACTTCATGCCTTAAAAATCGAATGATATTGTTTCATTCAACTAATCTTTCATTATTTCAAGAAATTTTAGATTAGAATTAGAATTAAAAGTAGATTAGAATTTTGTGCCCAGTCTTACAAATGGTGAAATTAAAACACACTCATCATATCACACATTTATTTTTTATTTCGTAGAAGATATATTGTAAGTCGAAAGCTTTGCGCAATAAGGGTTACAGGGACGATATGTGTAACTGTGAGCGTATGTATGTGCAATTTTTAACGAAAATATATATCATCATTAAAATTGCGTGCTAAACAAAACATAACACGTTTTTTAGGGATGATTTTTACATAGCAAGGGTTAATTATTATAAGAACAAGTGCCATCGTTAACGAAAAATCAGTTATATTATTATTGATTGTCCAAACTAAATATCTTAATCTATTACTTATAGAAATTTTATATAACAATAAATATATTTTGTATTCGTTGGTAATATTAAAGGGGTGGATGACATCTAATTTAGGTGTTATTTCGAATAACAGTCATGATTCTTAATAGAATTTAATGTCAAAATAAGATATTTGCCGCAACAAAGTTCAAAATCTTAAACTACATGTCATATGGCGGAGCATTCTAGGGGTATATTTTCCAAATGATGTTACTCTATAGGGTAAGTGCTTTCACAACTAATGCTCATATTGTAATACCTCATCAATCAGAACAATTTTGTGTAAAAACAATAAATAAAAAATGATGTTTCCTCTTGAAACACTAAAAGACTCAAAAATATAGAAGGGGTGATTTCAAGCCCTAAATGTGAACGTTTGTCCAAGTTTTTTTTTTCATAGTCTGGGGTCCTCTTTTCACCTGCAAAGTAACAACAGAATCGGCGCCGGACACGAACCTAACCCCACTTGTGAGTAAAACGTCGAATGCATTCGATATCTCTTCAAATCCTTTAAAATTCGGTGAAAGGTCTTGAAAAACTTGAGATTCTCTTCAAGATTGTACTAGGTAATTTCTTCAAACTTTCGAAATCATGAAACCCCTTTAAATCTGTTGACATACTTTCAAATCACTGAAAATCTTTAAATCTTTTGATATCTCATGCACAGTGAAAATAATTGATATATTGAGTAAAAATATAAAATATGACGTGAAAACGAAGGGGAGGCACAAAACTCTTAAAAATACTTACAATAGAGGTGAGGGGATCCAAAATTTTTTAAAATAATCCTTATATAATTAATATCCGTTTCTGTATCTGTATGTAATTTTTGCAAAATCATTTTTACATGAAAACAATCTGCTACATCTTTACCTGCATTTCTTAAAATTCTTGATTAACTGCAGACAATCACAAATAATACTCACAACAAAGTCTCTCTGGAGTTTTAAAGAGCACGTATTGTTAGGGGTATTGCTTCAATTAAATTTTTCAATTAGGTCCTTCAATTAGGTCCTTCCTTCCTCGATTTTCGCATGAGAAGTTTTTGTGAAGCATTACGTGTCTGGAAACTAAACGTTTTTTTTTTCTGATCAGCTCCTTTCTTTAGAAGACAGGAGAGAAACACCTTAAAGCTGCCTTCGGTAGCTTCGTTGGGCGCCAATGGCTTATACCTGACCCATTCCAGATCTCGTCAGTACTTCTCCGTCTTTTGCCTTTGACCTACCCTGGAGGCGACCTTCCTCAAAGCATCGGTGTTGGTATCAAGCAAACTAAACTTAACCTGCTCTACTAAGCCCCACTTGAGTGTGCAACATTCAATTCTCGATTCTCATTCTGTCAAAGCTATGTTTCTCGCTACCTAGAATCACTGTGCTTCCCTCCTCTCATTCTCTTCTTATTTCTACACTCCTTCTCTTTATCTTACCTCTTCACTCGACTCAGCAGCCTAGGGTTACGTTCACATTCGCTGCTTTATACAGTATGTAAAATTCGCGAGAGCTGGTAACTGCCACTTGCAAGCGCCTCAGTTAAGGCTCATAGCTCACGTTTTTTGCTGTTCTTTCGCTTTTTTTGTTCTTCACACCTTCTTCGAGGAAAAGTGCACTGAGTTAAAGTGCATGGCATCTAATATATAGACCTTTAGTGCCGAAGGCCTAGTTGAGATGTTTTTAAGACAATCGAATTCTGGCGAAGCGATCTAAAGTGCAAGAGGCTCCTAAACAGAGTATACAGTTGGTGGCACTCGAGATAAGCGAAGAGCATCACGCTGAAGAGAGCCCTAAAATGCGGGTCTATAATTACTCTGTCGTCCTGATGAAGAAACCTCATGGACAAAAATGTATGTTCATATTTAACATCTTGATATTTAGGGTTGAAGTATTTGATGTTTACCCGTAGGACAGCCATCAAGATATCAGTGGTTAGTTTTTGTGAATATTAAAAGACATATGCACGTATGCGACGCAGAGCTTTCTTATCTTCAAGGTTTTTATGGAGAGGAAATAGTACTTTTATAAATTATTTTACACCGGCCAAGCAATTCACAGCATTATTATTTTTGTCACCAAGGTATTATTAATTATCATTTTTCCAAAAGGTTACGACACGAAACATTGAATATAAGCTTTATAAAGTGAACGAAGTATGTCGACAGCATTTTTCACGAAATTTACTATAAGCTTCATCAAGTGATCGATAGAGGTATAATGTTCTTTTTCACTCGGATGAAGACTTTAACATCTTGGATGTTTTAGTCTAACATACCAAAACTTTCAATTTAATATGTATATATATTTTAACGCTTAACGTCTCAAAAATATATCATTTGGAGCGAACTGTTGGACTGTTGGTTCTCGCACTTCGCGGATAATACTATATTTATCTCGCGCTTCGCGTTCGGTCTCTGCACTTCCTCCATGTTCGCGCACACACTTTTTAAAGTTGAAGGTTAAAGCATCTTCAACTGTAATTTGATGATTGTGAATTCTCTTTTGTTAAAGCTCCTTCGGCTTTAACGAACACATTCTCATCACGTGTCTCGCGCTTCGCACTCGATTTTATCGAAGATGCAAACTTTTCTACATTAGGTTCAACACTATTATATAGAATATATATTATATTTATTTCTATACCTCAGCCCGGGATTGCTAATTCAGATATTTTAAAATAAAGTACAAATTTTATTTATCACCATAACCTTAATATTTCTTTCTTATTTTGCAATAAATGTCATCCTCAACTACCCTGACAAATGTATCATTTCAATAAATTTACATTATTTAAATTCATAATTTGTAATTAAATAAAAGCGTTTCAATTGTCTTGTTTTTATCATTAAAAAAGTGCGCATCCTATTAAAAAACAATTTTGTTATTAAACATTTTATGGCAACTTATGTTGTTTTTCCATATATTTAGTTTGTTTTGTTTTCAATGTTATTTTTTACGATTTGAACCAAAAATACGCATCCTAGCGTAAAGTGGTTCTAAGAAAAATTGTATAACAACAGTTTTTTACAAACTTGTGGATCATTTTTGGTTGAACGACATTTTTCCATTAATTTTTTTCGTCTCTTGTGTGTTTTTTCTAAAAAATTAATTTTGATAATTTTAATGCTATTTTCAACCAATAAATCAAAAACTAAGCTTCTCTAAAAAAATTATTTGAGACAAATTTTCATAGTTCCTTTTTGTGTGAGAAACTTTTGTCTATTCATCTTTTTTCGTACCTTGCGTCGTTTTTCCAATTTTTTTCATTGTTGATGTTATTTTTCACGATTGAAATAAAAATTACGCACCCTATTAAAAAATGATTAATGAAAAATGTGTAGCTTTTTCTGAGTGAACAACTTTTGTCTATTAATTTTTTTCGTGATTTATGTCGCTTGTCCAAAAATTTTATTTATTCTATTCCTAAATCAGTTTTTTACAAATGAAACAAAAACTGCGCGTCCCATAAAAGTGATTAACAACAAACTTGTAGATCTTTCTCAAGTAAACAATTTTGGTCAATTCATCTTTTTTCGTATCTTATATCGTTTGACCGCAAAATGGAATTTTTTATTTTCCATTATTTTTTTATGCGATAAAAATGTGAATGTTCGATTTTTCATGAAATTCAAAAAGTTGTAATGACAATATTGTAAGGTATTTAAAAACAAACTATTCTCTCTTCCTGACTTTTGTTCATATGGTGCGTTTTTTGGCTTAAAATGATCATTTTTGTTTGTTTTTTGGATTTTCGAAAATGCTATAACACCGGTAAATTTTTTTTTAATAGAAAAAGTCATTATGATGAATTGTTTGTTGACAATTTCTCAATTCAGCCTTCTTATTGTTTCAAATATAGTTAAAAATGTAGCACCATCGCGTTATTTTATTAAATTTTTCTACGTTTCTTTTTTTTCCACACCAAGCAATTATTTTTCCACTAATGAATCAGGAAATATCTCGGCTATTCGAAATAACAATTTTCTACTAATCTTTGGTGGCTCACTTTTCGCTAATCGAATCTGCAAAACTTCACTGGTAATTAGTAGAACTTTACTGATTTTAATTTAGAGAGACCTCCATATGTCATCTGCATAAGAAAAAAAACTACACAACTAAAAATAACTATTCGAATTAGTCGTTTTCCACTAATCTTTAGTGCCTCACTTTTCGCTAATCGATTTTGAAAAAATACACTAAAGTCGGTTCCAAAGGTATAGGCCCCTCACTTTTTTTGATTGCAACTCGCACAAAGAAAATCTCTGAAATATCTAATAACGAATGTAGATAGGAAGCCGTTTAAGGGCTCCAAAGGTGGAGTTTTGTCATGCGATTTCAGTGCAATAATTAAATTGATGATAAAATCAGTCTTACTCAGGAGATATAATTTTGAATATTTCTGTCTTTAATCAGTTTGGGCGCGTGACCAACTCAGCGGGACAAGT